>JASEVX010001360.1:0-17814 GCA_031761405.1 Serripes groenlandicus
AAAACATTGTGGCAAAAGGAGAAATTTCACGTTTTGTGCAATTTCTTGTTTTGTCACTATGTTTTCAAAAGCCGTCTGTTGCAAAGGCGTCAGAAAGCGTCTATATGAGGGAAAGGGTTAAAGGATACGTAAATTATGTGAAACGTCTAGTATTTGATACGTTAATGATATGAAACGAGAAACGGCTTCTCCCCCGACTCTTCCTGTAATCAAAAGATATTGCAGACGACTATTCATATTATAATGAACGCTCCCTCCCAAAGGTGTTTGTGGATATAATAAGAAGTAACTTGCACTAGACTGGAATAAGTCAATGTTAATGTTAACATTTTCCATTGTGCAAGCAAATTGCAACAAACATCTTTGAAAACGTCTAGACCAAAATATAGAAACGTTTAATAAATGAAGATAAATTCATTTAAAAGATATGAAAGCCTTATTGCAAAAGGGGATACTTCCTCTTTTGAAATATGTGAACTGCTTATAACCACATACAGAACTCTTTTCTAAATTTGAATCGCTTCACTGTGATGTAACTCATATGGACCTATACTTTATACGTACACTTGTTATATCATTATTGTATTATTTATATGCTGTTCCACGAGAAAACAAACATTCTGGACTCTGCGTAATGTATCGACCCAGATCAGCCCGCGCAGGCTAATCCGAACCGACACATTCCGTCTCAGGGGAATAGAGGTATAAATTAACGACTCATGAAACAGAAAATCCACAGGAGGCGAAAAGCGTCTGCCCGGGTTAGCCTGCGCGGCATGCTCAGGCTGATCCGGGTCGATGCTTTACGCAGAGTCCACAATTTTGGTTTTCTCGTGGGACGGCTAATTACAGCATTGAATTGCTTCAATCTCTCTTCCTATGACTAACTGTCCATTGCTAAACATCACAGATGTCTGGATTTCTGGATTTCTGTAAAGAAATTGTATTGTATTGTATTGTATTGTATTGTATTGTATTGCTAAAGATATACTCATTACACTTTTACTTACGCTGGCTTGTTAACAATCTCCTGACCACGCGTTTGAGTTCTGATGAGACAGTGCACGAGTACCAGATGATCTGAACCATATTTTAACATAAATGCCAACTTGAAAATTGTCTCATGGATCAATGCAAGAATAATTGGACTATATAAACGAATTAAGCGTTTCCAGTCTACACTTGCTGTTTACAAAAGGATTATGTATAACTGAACTGTCGCCATTAATTTACACTTGCACCAGTGGGACTTACCACACAATGCGCCACACATAGTATTCGTGCATTAAAGGTAAAAATATACCGAATGCAAAGATTAGTAGTCCCTAAATAAACATGTGTTTGCCTAGAAATGAGAATATACTTTCACCAGACTTGCATTGAATATGTGACAATGACTTTAATGTCATTGTTAATATGCATATTATGCACAGGAACTGTTTGATTTCGACATTATGTGAAGTTAGACCTTCTCTGATACTACTTATACAGGGACGTAGCTCCCTTTAGGCACTGTAGGCACGTGCCTACACATTGTTTCTAAAGATGCCACAAAATGCAGCTGCGGCGATACACAACTGCGTAATGTATCGACCAGATCAGTCTGCGCTGTCCGCGCAGACTGATCCGGACGACATATTCCGTCTAAGGGGGATAGATAGAGTAGTGATTCCTGAAACAGAAAATCCACAGGAGTCGAAAAGTGTATATCCGGGTAGGCCTGTGTGGCATGCTTAGACTGATCCGGATTGATACTTTACACGCAGAGTCCACAATGTTGATTTTCTCATGAGACGGCCTACACATTGATTATTGCCAAGCTACGCCCCTGTTATAGTTGCTGTGAAACCCAACTTACTTAATTCTAATGCATACCTCCCCTGACAGCCCTTACTATATGTTTAATAGAGAAATATCAAATATAATTAAATTGAACAATTGCATGTGCAAAAATAATTAAGTCAAGAAGTCGATATAATCAGATTATACAAAGGCATCAATGAAATATGATTGGCAAACTCAAATTCCTCAGTGTTTTCCTGATTATCACATTTTTGTTAAATATTCTCCATTAATATTCATCATATTTGTCTATCAAAATGGCCGACAAGGGAGATAATCATTGTAGCTGCGGGAACAACGTAGACGTCTTCAGAAGATGTCAAAGTGGAGTTTCAGAGTGGAGTGTCATTAACCCGTTTCCACATACAGATGATTTCTGACTCCTCAGCGGCAGACGCTTTTTGAAAACATTTTAACCCTTTCAGCGCCGAATTGTTTAAAGTAGACTCTTTCATGTTCAAACTCGGACGACTCTATTTTCATGTGATAGGATTTTTGGAATATATTTCTAACTCGAAACCAAACAATGCAGATTTTAGGTGAGACAGCTCGTTACGAGCTGACTCACCTGAATCTGCATTGTTTGCAAAATGCTCAATATTGCCTTTGGCGCTGAAAGAGTTAACAAAACGAGATTTATTTTTTTCATAATGTTTTCAGCTCGTTTAAAAAATTATCATTTTTACAGATGTTCCATTTCTTGATAACATTCTATCAAAGTCGTCTGCGACATATTTGTTTTCTGTGGTAAAGGGTTAAGAGCCTTAAATTCCTCGACGCGACTCCATTATTGTAATGAACGGTCCTTCCCAACGGAATTTCCTCGTGCATAAACCAGACCATTATAAATGTATCTGGTACGCTGTCTTTGGCTGACGTTAACATAGCCCTAACAAGGGACTTCAAATTTAGATGGTTCAATATTCACACCGGTACATCCACACAAATGGCTGTTTAAAGTTCATACAGATTACATACATAAGGTAGGGGGAGATAATTTGTCGTTAATGTGCTACATCCTTCATATAACATGTAGGAGTTATAAATGTGCGAAAGAAAGAAATGCTCGTTTAGGAGAATTTCTTCCTCTTTACACAATGTGTTAAAATATCCATGTGTAAACTGTCAGATGCCGTCTTTATCAACAGTCTCCATTTGAAAACATTTTATTTCAGGAAAAGAAAACAATATATTCATAATGAGCAAGTTTCTCCTTTAATCACGAATTACGCCCAACCCCTCCCGCTTTTTCCAAATGCAACAAATCTGAAGATGACTTTGAAAACATCTAAATAAACTATATCAGTGTGTATACTACGTGACTTTTGACGTCATATTGGCATGGTCAGACAGCAATAATTGCTCTTGATAAGAAAGTAAAAACAATTATAACTTTTTTATTTCTTCACCTTTGTTAATGAAACATGGCGCAGTCTACGCCGCTTACAATGTCCTATCACCGGTTGTTTACAGGAGTTTGATTGGTGGTCTAGTTTTTTCAAACACTTCGACGAACCTGTTCTCAAAATCCAGTTTTGATAATGCTCCGGCTGTCGGCGATATTAATAAATTTTGAGAAAAGGTTCATCGAAGTGTTTGAAGAAACTAAACCACTTATTAAACTCCGTTGAAAAACCGGAGATAGGGCTTTGTGGAAGTATCGTTGTGCAATTCTATTTGTTTCCTTAAGATGATAGAAGAAAAATAAAATGACAAATAACACTTAAACGCACACAGGGAAATCTCACCGTTTTGTCTCCGTTTCCAACTTGAAAACGATGTTCTAATTATGGACCATTAATTTATATTTATCAGCCATTCGGGCAAAGGTGCGCGTCAAAATGCTTGTTTTATCAAGAAAAGCGTCTATTTGTGGGAAAGCGTTAAGTATGCTTGTCATTATCTAAGCGGCGTAGACTGCGCCATGTTTCATTAAAAATGATGAAGAAATAAAAATGTTACCTTTGTTTTTACTTCTAAACCGAAGTAAAATATTTGTGTCCGCCGTATCATTTGTGACGTCAAAGTCACGTGGTATACACACACTGTATATAGACAATCAATTCCAATAAAAGTATATTATTGAATAGAATTGTAAACATTTTGGCAAAGGAGAAATTGGTCTTTATGAGCAATATCTCCTTTTGTCACATTGTTTATAAAAACAGTCAGCAGTAAAAGCGTCAACATGCGTCTGTATGTTGAAAGGGTAAACTATTTCTAGATCAGGTTCCATTGTTCCCTCAGATGATTTTAACCCTTTCCCTCATACGACAATTCTGCAGCAGACGACTTTGAACGTATTTTGTCAAAACATAGAAAATCTCCATAATTGAATGGATAACCTATGACAAAAAGTGGAAAACATTGTGGCAAAAGGAGAAATTGCACGTTTTGTGCAATTTCTTCTTTTGTCACTATGTTTTCAAAAAGCCTTCTGCTGCAGAGGCGTCAGAAAGCGTATATATGAGGGAAAGGGTTAAAGTAAACAACTCTATACAATACAATACCATATCAGGTAGATCAAAAGAGATACAGAATCATTATCTGCGTGAGAATCTCAAGGTTTATACACATGTATATGTACATGTATATATTTAAGCCACACCAGTCAAAATAGGACCTTATTGTCCCATACCCCGTGTTTGAGGATTGTGTTTCACTCCACTTTCAACAACTGTTCAGTTATATCACGACGTTTCTTGGGTAAGTTACCAGTGCTACTGAAGTATCATTACACCACAAAGTCAGTTGTCATGGTAACCACACAATCGCGAGGACCAAAGAAGTGTAAGCCATTGCTACAATTGTAAAGTCTTTGGTATGACCAAGCTGGGGACCGAACCCAAACATGCAGCCTATTACACTAGAAGCGCCCTACCACTTCCCCTTGCATTAACTCAGATACAATATTACTCATCGTTGAAAGACGTATCTGAGATGCACAATGACGATTCTGGCGAAACTGTACGTATGTACGTTGTTTCTTTATTCGTTTGCGTGTACAACAGGACCCCTTTCATCCGGACATAAGTTACGCATTACCGCATGCGTGTATTGTAAAACTAACGTGATAAACATGCAATCTATATTAAGTTTAGGTCAATTGTATTTCACAATACTCTTTCACACACAAATATGTAATAGAAAGACAAATAAGTCGATACAAAGAGAAACGAGTGTCGAACGAAAACAAGATAACAAACATGGACGGAAGAAAATAAAATAACAAGGGAGGACGGAAGAAAATAAGATAACAAGGGAGGACGGAATCAAATAAGACAAAAAGAGAGGACGGAAGAAAAGAAGATAACAAGAGAGAACGGAAGAAAAGAAGATAATAATGGAGGACGGAAGAAAATAAGATAAAAAGTGAGGACGGAAGAAAAGTACACAAAAAGAGAGGACGGAAGAAAACAAGATAACAAAGGAGGACGGAAGAAAATAAGATAATAAGAGAGGGCGGAAGAAAAGAAGATAACAAGAGAGAACGGAAGAAAAGAAGAAAATGAGGGAGGACGTTAGACAATAAGATAAAAAGGGCGCAAGAAAAGAAGATAACAAGGGAGGGCGCAAGAAAAGAAGATAACAAGGGAGGGCGCAAGAAAAGAAGATAACAAGGGAGGACGGAAGATAACAAGAGAGGACGGAAGAAAACAAGATAACAAGAGAGGACGGAAGAAACAAGATAACAAGGGAAGACGGAAGACGGCAGAAAACAAGATAACACGGGAGGACGAAAGAAAACAAGATAACAAGGGAGGACGGAAGAAAACAAGATAACAAGGGAGGACGGAAGAAAACAAGATAACAAAAGAGCACGGAAGAAAACAAGATAACAAGGAAAGATGGAAGAAAACAAGACAAGAGTTGTCGGAGGACAATATTGCTCGCCTATTAGGGCCATCGTCTATCAGGGCCTACTTCAAAACAGCTATAGCATTGGTAAAAGTCCAAAATCCAAAAGTGGAATAATTCAGTTGAATTTGTATTTACAAAAGAAAGAAAACCGTTTAATAGCAACAGCATAAATTATATAGTTTCTGAGAAAAGGCCTTGAATGCCTAACTATAACCCAAAATTCCCGGTCTTGCACACAAAGGTTTGACCAACAAATTCATTTAAGAGTTATGGGACTTGACATACAAGGTCATCTAAGGATCCTGAATAAGTGTGTGAAGTTTCAAAGCAACAGCATACAGTGTCTGAGAAAAGGCCTTGCACGCAAAGGTTTGACCAAGCTGGCAACGCGTACGCCAACGCCGGGGTGATTACATAAGCTCCCCTATTTCTTCGAGTAAGCTAGCTAATAACAGGGGAGGACGGAAGAAAACAAGATATCAAGGGAGGACGGAAGAAAACAAGATAACAAGAGAGAACGGAAGAAAACAAGATAAAAAGAGAAGACGGAAGAAAATAAGATAACAAGGGAGGACGGAAGAAAACAAGATAACAAGGGAGGACGGAAGAAAACAAGAGAGGACGGAAGAAAACAAGATAACAAGGGAGGACAAAAGAAAACAAGATAACAAGGGAGGACGGAAGAAAACAAGATAACAAGGGAGGACGGAAGACAACAAGATAACAAGGGAGGACGGAAGACAACAAGATAACAAGGGAGGGCGGAAGAAAAGAAGATCAAAAGGGAGGACGGAAGAAAACAAGATAACAAGGCAGGACGGAAGAAAAGAAGATCAAAAGGGAGGATGGAAGAAAAGTACATACAAATAGAGGACGTAAGAAAACAAGATAACAAGATCGGAAGAAAAGAAGTTAACAAGGGAAGGCGGAAGAGAAGAAAATAACAAAGGTGGACGAAGAAAAGAAGATAAAAAGAAGAGGCAAAAATAAAACAAGGGAAAAAAGAAGAAACGAATTTCAAAAAATGCGGAAGTGTTATATCAGTTTTAAAATGGACCTTTACATTTGATAATCCGTTTATTAAACTACATCTTCATAATTTTGAATAATATATTTATGTTGTTTGTTTGTTTCATTGAAAAACGACGAATTAACTTGATCGACGTTAGGATATCGTTAATCCCTTTGCAAAATGCATTATGTGTACAATTTTAACGCATCTGCAACGAACAACTTTTGAGAACATCGATGCTTAAATTGGAAGAAATCTTTTTTTTCTCATAATATATAATTTTCTGCAATTATAAATTGTATAAATATTAATGATGAAATAAAAAAGGTTTATGCTTTACCATTGCTAAATGTTTTACTTTTTACAGAGTTTAGTGCCGATAGATGCATCTCGGAAGACACCATTTACAAAATATATTACTTAAGAATTGATCAAGTCTCAATAGATCATTCATTATATAAATCATTTCCCTCAAGTTTTTAAAGCCTCTGAAGCAGATCAATGGTTTCTTTTTGATAAATTGTAGGAAAATGAGACATTGTTCAACAGTATCAAAGATTTTCTCTTAACACAAGAGTTTAACTTCTGCATAAAGTTAATACTTCAGATTTTCAAATGTTATTCCTTTTTGTTTTCATTAGATTTATTTAAAGCAGACGACAGTGAAAACAGTGTAGAAACGGATCAAAGTATGCAGATACGTCAAGGTCGGAAGCCACCTTGCCTGGGATGATTGTTATGTGGAGTACTGGTGTGCGAAAACCAGGAAACACATGAGTAGGTGAACTGGCCGCCGTGATATGACTGAGTAATTGTTAAAAACGGCGTTAAACCCCAACCAATCAATCGGAAGCCACCGCTACCAATTTAGAAGTATTTTATATGATCCGTCCGTGGATCGAACGCTAATCTATCGATCTCAAGGCGGCAGCTCTTATCCTACACCTCTACACCACCGTGGCGGTGTGTGATAATACATAAACACAAAGTGAACTGCATATTTTATCACACTTCCTATCATATGAAACATAAAAATCAATTTTGAATATATCTACAGGACGCCGATATTGTTTGCTTTCAAAGTATCATTTCTCATTTTTTTCCGTCAAACCAGCTGTTGCCATTGAATTGTTTCTCTAGGTCACCCTTTACATGTCAATCCTTTGTTTAATAGTTTCCCACTTAGGGCGCAGCAGACGACTCATGAACACTGTCTGCCAACAATTGCGAAATTGTTCACGATGAGCACTTTGTTTTTATGCATATATGTTTTTAAACTCTATCCAATAGTTATACTTTCAATTATAATGATCCCCTATCGTTTCACCTAGTTCCTTTCTAAGTCTTCTGTTTGTTGTATGTTGTATTCATGTTCTTAATGCAAGCTGTGATACCATCCCTGTGTATAATGACACTATTTGTTCGAACGACTTATCCATCAAACACAGTATGTAACAGTAGTGATACGTGGAATTGTATTGTCCTACGAGGAACATTTAATATCTCGCGAGACCGTAGGTCGAGAGAAATATCAATTGTTCAACGCTCTGAGTAAACAATACAAAGCCTGTATAGCTACTGTAACATAATGTTCTTTATTTCATATACCTAGTATAATTTTTTAGAAAGAATATAGAACACATATACAAATTTCTATATTTTCAATAACAAAAAAACAAAATGTACACATAAGATAAAAGTCATGAAAGTCGAGTGAGTCACGCCCCATTTACGCATTTTGAATGACGTGTAATCATAGTTCAATGACGTCATCTCTTATTTCCTTGACGTATACTATTACCATATTTGGTACAGAACGTCAAATACGGAGTTTTAACCCATCGTATTGTATTTGCACGTGACAATCTGTATTGATTTGCGCCGATAAATGTGTAAGTATATAACGGACATTATTTTCTTAGGAATGTTCCATTGTCCGTCCTAGTAAACTAATAAAAACGACATTCGAAGCTTCTGGAGCAGATCATTTTCTTTTCTAAACAAAATATATATCGTAAAATATCAGAAGCTCGTAACGAACAATTTTATGTTTTCCCAAACTTGCATATATATTTAATGATGTAGGAGTAGGGACATATTTTACGTTTGTTATTGATCGAGGTATAGCTACAAATGTAACATCTGCTCAAAAGGGAGTAAAAGTTATACGTAAGCAGGTGGTAGGAAATCAGAAACTTGAATGTTTTATCTTTTAGAAGCGGAATTGTGAATAATCTTTTGGTGTAAAGACATTACAATATCCCGTTGACTTATGCAGAGACAATGCAACGTCTCTTACAGAGACGCCATTTTAATACTATGTAGAAGAAGGAGCAAATGATCAATTAAATTACAGTTTTTCAACAATATTTTGTCTCTGTGCATAAACGTTGTTTAAAAAGAGTTTTACTCCAATTTCATTTTTTCAGTAATATCGCGCCGTTTCCTGGCTCGAAAGTTTGAAAGGTCTGAAAGATTTTCTTTGCTCATAAACGCTCCAAATCAATCTCATTGAAACCAGACCTTAACTTCGCTAGCTCGTCTATAGTGCAATATACGTACTATGTATTTCGGTCTGATTTTAATGAGATAAGGTTCAAGTAAGACTTCTGATTGGTCATTTTCAAGAAAGGACTTGTCTCAACCAATCAAATACTTGAACACAAAGTTTGAATATAAAGTAAAGTTCTGTAAATTTAATATAGAATATAGGTCTGTAGTTTAAAATAGAGTACACTACGTAAATTACATATTTAATATAGGTCTGTAGTTTGAATATAGAGTAAACTTCGTAAATTAAAGTCTGTAGTTTAAATATAGATTACACTTCTGTAATTTAAATATAGTATATAGGTCTGTAGTTTGAATATAGAGTAAACTTCTGTAAATTAAATATAGTATATAAGTCTGTAGTTTGAATATAAAGTAAACTTCTGTAAATTTAATATACAATTTAAGTCTGTAGTTTGAATATAGAGTCAACTTCTGTAAATCAAATAGAGAATATAGGTCTGAATATATATAGTTTGAATATAGAGTAACGTTCTGTAGTGTTGGATCCAGTGTGATAATTTACAAGTACTACAAGTAGTATTTATCCTGACAGAGATACATCAGCCGTAATGCTATCCTTGCAATCCGGACAGAGATACATCAGCCGTAATGCTATCCTTGCAATCATGACAGAGATACACCAGCCGTAAGGCTATCCTTGAAATCCTGACATAGATAAATCAGCCGTAATGCTATCCTTGCAATCATGACAGAGATACACCAGCCGTAATGCTATCCTTTCAATCATGACAGAGATACACCAGCCGTAATGCTATCCCTGTAATCATGACAGAGATCAACCAGCCATTATGCTATCATTGCAATCCTGACAGAGATACACCAGCCGTAATGCTATCCTTGCAATCCTGACAGAGATACATCAGCCGTAATGCTATCCTTGCAATCCTGGCAGAGATAAACCAGCCGTAATGCTATCCTTGCAATCATGACAGAGATACACCAGCCGTAATGCTATCCTTGCAATCATGACATAGATACACCAGCCGTAATATGCTATCCTTGCAATCCTGACAGAGATACATCAGCCGTAATGCTATCCTTGCAATCATGACAGAGATACATCAGCCGAATGCTATCCTTGCAATCATGACAGAGATACATCAGCCGTAATGCTATCCTTGCAATCCTGACAGAGATACACCAGCTGTAATGCTATCCTTGAAATCCTGAGCGCCAAGAAGGTCAGCCATTTCTACCATTTCTAAAGTAATTGGTATGACCCGAATGAGTATTTTGACAAGAAAGTATACATCCAATGTTGTAGGTGTAAACTTTCTGTATCCATCATTAAATATACTCTCTATCATGAGAGATCACAAAAGGTATACATATGAGCCGTTCCACGAGAAAACCAACATTATTGACTCTGCTTAATGTATCGACACGGATCAGCCCAAACATGCCGCGCAGGCTTACCCGGATAGATACTTTTCGCCTCCTGTGGATTTCCTGTTTCAGGAATCATTACTTTTGACCTCTATCGCCCTGAGACGGAATGTGTCGGTCCGGAATGTGTCGGTCCAGGCCGATCTGGATCGATACATTACGCAGAGTCAATACTGTTGGTTTTCTCGTGGAACGGCTCATACACATCCAATAGTATAGGTGTTAACATCCTGTTAACATCCTGTATCCGTAATGAAATACACTCCCTATTATGAGATTTGACAAAAGGTATACATGAGCAACGTCTGTAAACGCATGTTGACGCATCTACAGCAGACGACTTTTAAAAACAAAATTGTGTCACATTTCGCATTATTGTTTTCAACTTGATTCAATAAACAATGATAATCTGTCATGAATTGTATTCATGGAGATTTATTTTCTATATCTTTACACAGATGTTTTCAAAGTCGTCTGCTGCAGATTTGTTGTAAACGATAACATGGAAGGGTGTGTAACTCCCATTAAAAGGGCCAGTAATTTCTGGCTTAAGAGACACCTTATCACGTTTACTTCCCGAATCCTGTCCCTTGTGTCAGGCACTTTTCAGTACCATTTATTAACCAGGGGCGTAGCTCCCTTTAGGCACTGTAGTCACGTGCCTACACATTTTTTCTAAAAATGCCCCAAAATGCAGCTGCGTCGATACACATCTGCGTAATGTATCGACCGCGCAGACTGATCCGGCCGACACATTCCGTCTAAGGGGGAATAAATAGAGTAGTGATTCCTGAAACAGAAAATCCACAGGAAGCGAAAAGTGTATATGCGGGTACGCCTGTGTGGCATGCTTCGGCTGATCCAGGTCGATAGTTTACGCAGAGTCCACAATGTTGATTTTCTCACGAGACGGCGTACACATTGATTATTGCAAAGCTACGCCCCTGTTAACACGTTGGCGGTTCACCATACGGCCATATCAGAATGAATGAATGTATATTGTTTTATGGCGCATCGACAGCTAAGGTCATTTAGCGCGCAATTAAATTTAATTATTCATGATCCCTGGGTAAACAAACCAGTACTAGGCTAGAAAATGTGCCTTGCCCAAGGGCACTCTACCATGACCGTAGTGCCGCGACTGGGGATCGAACCCGGGACAACCGGTTTCGAAATCCCCGACGCTAACCACTCGACCACAGCGGATTCCCGGCCATATCAGAACGGATCACACTGTAGACAGTGGGATTCGAACCTTTGACCTACCGCTCCCGAAGCGGATGCCCTAACCCCAACGATATGGTAATACTTCGACACGCCTGTGAATCCGCACAGTCACATCTGAACAATCACTGTCCGTATACATGCACTTTAATCCTAAATGTATTTAGTGACAATAAACTAGAAACGTTGCCCAACTAGTTTTACGTCAATTTTCCAGTATGAGCTAGTGCTTGAGTAAAAGGTATAATGTAGCATTTTTGAACAGTGTATGTTTTTATCATCCTATAACCCACTCAGACTAATCAGAATCTACAAATGTTGACAGAATCTTATAACCAGCTTGTGTTAATGATATGTTAACAGTGCATATCTTGATCAAACTGTGCGGATGCACAAGCTGATCTGGCTTTACAATGTGCACTAAAGACAACTTGTACCTTTCCCTATGTACGTGCTTATTAATGATTCCATCCCGGAAGGTCAATACGACCTCAAGTGACCGGAGACAACCTTATATGTTATCTCGCAAGCACATACAACTCTAAATATGTACATAGAACGATCAATTTTGTTCTACTGTATTTCCTTTTCAATTATTCATCAGAACCATAAGGGCATGTCAGGTAATATAGTAGTTGGTACAACATAAAACAAGCCATCCGAATGAGCTAAATGGTTACTAAATGCTGAGTATTTAAATAATTAAGTTATATTTAGCATAAAAAAACGGCCATAAGGCTTCTGGTGTCTACATGTCTCTCTCTCTCTCTCTCTCTCTCTCTCTCTCTCTCTCTCTCTCTCTCTCTCTCTCTCTCTCTCTCTCTCTCTCTCTCTCTCTCTCTCTCTCTCTCTCTCTCTCTCTCTCTCTCTCTCTCTCTCTCTCTCTCTCTCTCTCTCTCTCTCTCTCTCTCTCTCTCTCTCTCTCTCTATCTCTTTTTACCTATATATATATATATCTTTCTCTCTCACACTCTATCTCTCTGCCTCTCACCCATGACATAAATAATCACATACTCGAGTAAGGTTTCACTAAAATGACAACATATATAAACAACTACAATGTCTCCTACTATAACTCCACATCCAGAATTATCAATATCCGAGGAAATAAACTGAACACGTTACTATCACAAAGTGTCCCCCACCACAACGTCTCTCTGTATTAACTGATAGTTTTAAAGCCTGCAACAGGTTTTATGCTGTAAATCTCCGATATTATGTTTTACGCCCGCAAAAACACATTTTCGATCCACGACTACAGTGCATTATGCAGTTCTCTGGTCTCAATCTTTTTCTATTTTGAAATTTCCTTCGATTTAAACGACATGTGAAAACATATGCTGAAAGGGAGAAGAATTATGTTCATTTGGAGTTATTTCTGCTTGTCGAAATACGATAGGCATTAGGGATTTGTTTTCTATGTTCGAAAACAGAAATTTAAAATCACAATTTCATCAAGGTATTCGATATCCGTTTATTACAACGTATCAAAGTGTGTTTGTTTGATTAGTGTTATACATCGAGTTCAACGGGTCTTGAGTTATATATCCGAACCGAAGTGGTACTCATGTTGTATATACGAACGGTCAACCCTTTCCCTCATATAGAAACTTTCTGACGCCTCTGCAGCCGACGGCTGTTTGAAAACATAGTGACAAAAGAAAAAATAGCTCAAAACGAGCAATTTCTCCTTTTGCCACAATGTTTTCCACTTTTAGTCATAGGTTATCCATTCAATTATAGAGATTTTCTTTTTTTTGACAAAATATGTTCTAAGTCGTCTGCTGCTGAATTGTCGTATGAGGGAAAGGGTTAACTGCTTACCCGTATTTCACATGTCTCAAATTAAGCATTCAATCGAGCTTTAAATTGAATACTTTTTAAGACAGAAATAAACATGATGAAAAGCAATAATAAATACGTTTTTCTAGATCGTTTGTTTGTGGATTTTTCGCTTTAAACACTATTCCAGTTATATCACGGCGATTCCTGGGTAGGTAACCCGTTCTTCTGATCCATTTATCCTGACACCAGCCAGTCAGTCCTAATGCTAACCCCGCAACCCTGAACGCCAAGGATGGCAGCCATTACTACCGTTGTTAAAGTCTTAGGATTAAATACAAGGATAAAACATTGAATTATTTACGGTTATCCGTATTTTAATAATAGGATCTTCTTTTGTTCTATTCAGACGTCAGAGGTCAACATTTATCTATATGAGCCGTCCCTCGAGAAAACCAACATTGTGGACTCTGCGTAAAGTATCGACCCTGATCAGCTAAGCATGCCGCGCAGGCTAACCCGGACAGACAACTTTTCGCTTCCTGTGAATTTTTTGTTTCAGGAATCTATACAGCTATCCTTCTGAGACGGTATGTGTCGGCCCGGATCAGTCTACGCGGACTGCACAGGCTGATCTGGGTCGATACATTACCGCAGAGGCCATACTGTTGGTTTTCTCGCGGGACGGCTCATTTATCTATATCTTGATGATGATATAACCACTGACTGTTCATGCATGATGCTTTTGTGGTAACATTGACTAACAATAGTTATTTCATATTACTCGTATATATATGTGCATTTACCCGAAACACACTACCAAGTGGGCATTTAGCAAGAATAATCCGAATGTACAAGTACATATTATTACATTATGTTATAAACCAGTCTCGCCTTTAGATTTGTAGATTGGCACAGATTTCGCTTTGTTAAGTTTCGCACTAGGAGTGTAAAACTGTAATTTGATTCGTCGATTAGCAACTTTTTGCTATCTAAAATGTCATTGAATGCAACAAATAGTATCGTATCCCTTTCCCCCATACTACAAATCTGCAGCGGACCTAAATGAAAGAGTTATGTTTGGATAAAGTTGAAAACATTGCCAGTGGCAAAAGGAGAAATTGTGTTATTTTGTCACACTGTTTTCAAATACAGCCTGCTGAAGAGGCGTCATAAGCGTCTGTTTGTTGGAAAGGGTTAAATTGAAAATAACACGTGTTTGCCATTGATATAGTCATTTTTTTTTAAAACCAATCATCGGAGGTATTTTCATAAATATTCTTTACGATAAAAATGCATACAGATAATTCGCGATTAATCGAACTCGTACGAGACCCTTAACCCTTTCTCTCATACAACAATTCTGCAGCAGACGACTATGAACCTATTTGTCAAAAAATGGAAATTCTCTATAATTGAATGGATAACTCTATGACTAAAAGCGGAACAAATTGAGGCACTATGTTTTCAAAAATCCGTCTGCTGCAGAGAGGCGTCATAAAGCGTCTATATGAGGGAAAGGGTTAAATTACTTCGAGTTATCGACGTGTTCGAGGATCCCCCAATGCATGATACATTAAATGATAATTTAACGAAATCTGCCGAGGAGTGCCGAATGGGGGATATAATCCTTTGTTTGTGTGATCGGTTTAACGACTCTTTCTAAAAACAATCAATTATATCACTACTTTTGGAATCCGCTGTGGTCGAGTGGTTAGCGTCGGGGATTTCGAACCGGGTGTCCCGGGTTCGATCCCTAGTCGCGGCAATACGGTCACGGTGGAGTGCCCTTTGGCAAGGCACATTTTCTAGCCTAGTACTGGTTTGTTTACCCAGGGATCATGAATAAGTGAACTGTCGCCGTGATATAACTGAAATATTGTTGAAAGCGGCGTAAACCCCAATAAATAAATAATAAATAAATCACTACTTTTCCTAGGTAAGTTACAAATATTTCTGGTCCATTTATCTGGCTCCAGCGATTCTCTTACCCCCAAATCCTAAGCGATAAGGAGTGCAAGCCATTACAAACCATTTATAAGTCTTTAAATACCGCGATCTTCTGCACCCGAGATTGAGGAGCTTCCACAACACAACGGAGGCGGATGAGATGCTTATTGTAACGGAGTGTCAGCTGAACCACAAATAAACTACCGACCCTGAGGATAGAGCTTTCGTTTTTTTTTTTTTAGTTTAAACTTATTTATTTTACAAGCTTTCACCTTATATTCATCATGCTTGACGACTTTACCAGTACTCGTGCCGTTTGTGTGGATGAATCCCGAAATAATTAGAACCCGCTCATTACGGGACTCAAACCGGAACCTTTGATACGAGAGGCCGACGCTGTACCTCTGCACCACTGTCTTTCGTTTTATAACATCATATTGAGGAATCTGTTGCCAACGATTTAATTCATCGATACAAACATGTAAATGGGATAGCGCTAGCGACATTCTCCTATCTGAACTTGTTTGCTTAAAATCAAAATGTGTCGGCACAAGCGAAAAAAACGCTCATTTGTACATATAAAGATTCCATACTGATCGAAGACATGTATTAAATGTTTGTAAATATTGTCTATGAAGATTACATTTAAGGTCAATGTATTGCTTATTATGCATGCGCGGTCTGAGCTGAACCTCGGTTTATCGAATGCCTTTATAACAGGGATCCTTCCACGATGCGGTGCAAAAATATCTGAAAATTGTCGCTGAAGAAATCCTAGGGAATTGGAAAATTCCGAGTAATAAAAAATATGGACGGGAAAATGTTTAACCCTTAATGTGAAATTTCAAACCCTATTCTAAGATGTATTCCGATTTTCTTTACACACAGATCACTCGATCGAGTGCTAGGTTATATACTTTTCGGGAAAAAAAATGTTTATTATATTAGTATATATACTAGCTCAAGGTAGAATGTATCTTTTATCCTAAAACTGTTGTGTAACTGTTGTGTGATTTGGGAATTCCATACTGGTTTTCCTAACCCGAATTAGGTTCAAGTGATAAATCTCGCTTAAAACATGTACGGCTAGCAACGTCCATCATCTTCTTATCCGAAGCAAGTCAGTTTAACAAACGATGCGGATATGAAGGCTGATCCGGATCTACGCTGGTCACAAACGCCAAATGGTACCATTGTTCCATGGACGGGCGCGTTTGAATTGCAATAATTGTCACTCAGTTCTGTTGCGTATAAATTACGCAAACGCCATCAAAAAAACATGCACCAATTCCTCATTAAGGTATAAACCCTTACCATGGTTATTAAACCCTTTTCCCACATACAACACAGATGCAGTAGAAGCTCTTTGAAAACAACATATTGACGGAAATTTTAGAATTCTCTTTATTTGGAGGAATAATTATTGATCAAAATTGAAAACAATGTTTTTAAATTTCATCTCCTGCAGAGGGGTCAAAACCGTCTGTATGCTGGAAAAGTTAAAATAACCATAATATCTCGCATCGAGAGCGATAGCGAGTGCGAGATGTAACCAGTTTGCACAACAGTGGTATCCGTACTTTGCTGAAGGTAACAAAACCCTTCCCTAATATTACGCTTTCCTGACGCCCCTGAGCCACCAGATCGGCTTTTTGAAAACATGGCGACAAAAGAAGAAATTGCTCAAACGAGCAATTTCTACTTTTGTCACCAGGTTTCAATTCTATTCAATTATTGTTTTTTTCGGGTATGATTTTTCAAAGTCGTAAAGGGTTTTTCAGTTATTGATCTTTCATTTCTAGATATTTTCCGTATTTGACTTAAAGTCGTCTGCTGCATATTTCGAGGGCTTGGCGTGAAATGTTGTAACTAAAATTGGTATTTTCTTACCAAGGTTAATTACCTCACCATAAAGTCTTTATAAGCGTTAAAATCATTTTTCTTGGTAAACATAGAAATTTAGGTGCCATTTCTCGTTCTGAGCAATGGCACCTAAATTTGCATTGTTTACAAAAGGGTCAAAATTGCCCCTTTTGAGTTACAACCGTTTCACGCCAAGCCCTCGATTTGCTGTATGTGGAAAAGGGTTAACAACCACGGTATCACGCATCGTATCGTGAGGTTACGAGTGTGAGCCCGCAGTCGAATCTGTACCTCGGTTTAACGTCACACAAACAATTATC
>JASEVX010001361.1:0-17810 GCA_031761405.1 Serripes groenlandicus
GGAAACCCGTGATTATACCTTTTCCTACATATCAGAGATCTGCAGCAGACGACTTTGAAAACAGGTTAGCAAAAGTGTCGAAAATCTCTTTAAGTGGCATAGTAATGTATTAATAAAAATAAAAACAATTTCGTAAAATGGAAATTTCTCATTTCGCAATTTCTTCGCTTGCGACAATGTTTTCAAAAGTGTTCTACTGTATATGTGTCTGCCAGTGGGAAAGTGTTAATTAAAACACTTTTGAAACGATACAGCACTCTATACTACGTAAAAGATGTTTAAAATGAATAAATAAATAAATACAATGAAATATTTCCTTGCTGGTGTAAATTTACAGCTGTAATCACTGTTGTGTTTGCATGTGAATCTGCATTCAGTTTGACAGGTTATCTTGAAATCCGATAGGATCCGTGTGATTTCACTTAGTTTGAATTATTACACCTTTTCCAGATTTCTTGAACGGGCCTTTCACTATCTAATTGATAAAACTGGTTTTACATTTGTTTTATTTTAACTTATTTGCTTCAAATATATTGGTATAAAATGGTATAAGAATTGTAAAATTTCACTATTCTATTTCAAGATCTTCATTCTTGTTATGCTGTGTTCTTTCTAACAGTTACATTCGTTACGTAACGGTAGACGTTGTAAAGCGTTTGCACTACAGGGAAGAAGAGATAATTACAAAACCAGTCCGCCATACAAATCTCATGTTGACAGAACCCGTTTGCTTTCTCACAGCTTCACATTTCTGATATATGAATCTGTTTCTCGTAGTATTTAATAAATGAACTAGTCCAATATCACAAGTTGCGCTTACATTTAATACCAGCAATGTTTACCCTTTCCCAAATGCAGATAAATGTGATGCAATTGCAGCAGACTACTTTTTAAAATATTGTGTCAAAAGGAGAATTGTTCATAACGAGCAATTTCTCCTTTTACCTCAATATTTATAACTGTATTTTTTTTAAATAATTAAACTCATATTTAAAGAGATTTAACATGTTATGGCCAATATATTATTATGTTAAATTCGTCTGCTGCTGATTTGTTTTATATGTCAGACAAGGTTAACGATTTTTCATTCTGTACAGTATAAGCCTAGAAGAAATACAAAGGAAAAAGTAGTATATAATCTTTTATACAAAACACTGAAGACGATCACATTAACAACGCAATTAAACTGAATCGAGTATTTCAATAACATACCCACTATCACTAACTCTTTACAATCTCAAGCCATGTACTTCTATATCGCCGAAAACACACGTGCATTACCATAATAATACATAGGTTCGTTATTTATGTTACATTTTATCCTGTTCTTTCGCTTTTCTTATTCTCCAATTCTTTATTCAGAAAAAATATATATTTGAGCCGTTCTTAATTTGTGGACTAACATCATCCGTGTCCAGACGATGCTCAGCTAAGCATATGCTTCCACATAGTCTCAACGTTAACAGAACTTCTTCCACTGTTCGTTTACGGGTTATTTAGTCCGAGGTTCATCTTTTGGCAAAACAAAAACAAAAGCCCAGTTAACTCTATCACTGCCGAACTTCACAAAGTCGACTCTTCCATGTTGAAAAGTGGACCACTCCATTTTTCGTCTAATAGAAAAGTTGGTAATGTTTAAGTGGCAAACAATGCAGATCTCCGGAGAGAGAGCTCGTTACATTGTTTTCAAAAACCTTAAATTGCCTTTGGCAGCAAAAGGGTTAATTATACGTCAATTTATATGACATTGTTACGGCGAGTAAAGAGCACCCCAATATCACCGGACACGGCTGGTTTACATTATTGAAATATTTAGAAATGTGTCTGTCAATGAGTGGCAAACACTGTAGAACCAGATTAAACTGTTTGTGCTGACTGTCTACTTCATTTCAGTTTTATGATGTATTCAACAGTATTTCAGTTATATCATGACGTTAGTACAGATTAAAGAGACCTTCTGGTTAATTCTTTCCAACATATAGACGCAATTTGACGCATTTGTAGCAGAGAACTTTTGAAAACATTGTTTTGAATTGAGAAATTGCTCACAACAATTAATTTTCCCATTTGTTACAATGTTTCCAACTCAATTTATTCTTTCATTTATCTAGATATCAAATTTACCGTATATGGATCCGTTCTATGGCTAAGCATACACTTTGCTTCAGATTTACCGTATATGGGAAGGGGTAGAGTACCAGTTATATGGCTAAGCATACACATTGCTTCAGATTAACCGTATATGGGAAGGGGTTGTTAAGCATACGTTTAGCCCAAGAGAAATGGTTGCCGAGAAGAGAATATGGATCTAATCGGGGACGCTCGATTCTTAATGTCGTAGGGGATGCTTAATATTAGTCTACAATACACCCATTATTAGGCTATAAGTATGATTTGCCAATGGACAGTCCACCACGGTGGCTGTAAAATGCCTCGAGGGTGCCGTAATAGTTGTGCTTGCATGACATTCTCACGAAGATGTTCAGCAGATATGGATACATCAAGAAGCTCTACAATACGCATTTAAAAAGATATTATATATCCGCAACATTCCTGACAGGGAGAAATGGGAATGTAAATATTTGTGCTTGTCTCTTAAAATCTGACAATAAACAACGCCATAAAGTGCAAGGTATCTACAGTATTCTGAAAGCAGACGGCCTTGAAAACCATTTTAGATTTCGTTGTTTGTTTGATATTATTGGAGTGTCCCGAAATATAAAGCAAACTTACAGAATTAACGCGTTTTATCTCTCTAAGACATAAATCTTCTTTTTTGTGATTATTATGATTCATAATAAAACAGAACTATCTCATAAAACTACAATTTCTTACATAATACGTTATAAATTTTAAATGAACTTTATGATCGAAACGATTTATTTGTATAATGTACAACGCATTTTACCTTAACAAAGGAACAACTTTGCATAGACTGCTAGTATTCAAGGAATGTGTACTGCCCATGGTCCAGGGTCATGTCAATCGACGATATAACGTAAACAAACATGGGTTAACCCTTTCCCTCATATAGACGCTTTTTGACGCATCTTCAGCAGACAGCGTTTTGAAAACATGGTGACAAAAAAATACCTTTTTGTCTTCATGCTTTCAACTCTATTTAATTATTGTACTTTCATTTAAATGGAGTTTCCACATTTGTGTCGGTATGTTTTCAAAGTCGTTTGCTGCAGACTTGTTGTAGGTGGGAAAGGGTTAATCTGGTAACCGGCATAGCACGTCTGGCATGAACCAACGATGGCAGTCACCTTCCCTTATATATCGCTATTGCATATATTAGGAGCGTAGCTCCCTTTAGGCACTGTAGGCACGTGCCTACATATTTTTTCTCAAAATGCCTCAAAATGCAGCTGCTGCGATAGACATCTGCGTAATGTATCGACCAGATCAGCCTGCGCTGTCCGCGCAGACTGATCCGGCCGACACGTTCCGTCTAAGGGGGGGATAGATGTATAGAGTAGTGATTCCTGAAACAGAAAATCCACAGGAGGCGAAAAGTGTCTATCCGGGTAGGCCTGTGTGGCATGCTTAGGCTGATCCGGGTCGATACTTTACGCAGAGTCCACAATGTTAATTTTCTCACGAGACGGCCTACACATTGATTATTGCAAAGCTATCGCACATATATAGTAAATATACAATTCATTTACATAAAACTTTACAGTGGACAGTGGACTATTACAGATTGATGTTTGGAATCAATACATAAATAATGAATCCAGCTAAAATTCAGAGTTTGAAATGTTAACCGGTTGATCGACATAGATGTTGCCTCTATAGCATTTTGATTGGTAGACCATTTCCAAAGGGCGCCGCCATTATTGGCGTATGCCTGCCCCAACCTGTTAATGGTAGCGGGAAGGTTACTTCAGACTAACATGGGTATGTGAAATGCTCGTTTTGACCGCTATACATATGATTGATTCGGAAATAGAGATTATCTTCGGTGGTGCTTTGTCACATATATTTGTGAATATATGAGCCAGTTCATGAGAAAATGTACAAATATCGCATTTCTGAAAAAGTCTAGGTTGAAACAAGTGTGTCCACCTGCTCAGTCTTATCATAATATACGCAAGTTTACGGACTCTTCTACGACATTGTGTAAGTAATATGCGAACAGTGTAGATCTTCGCCAGATGCAAATGATCTGGTTCTATACTGTTCACAAAGCCAACTTGTACCTTTTCTCATGCGCTGGCTCATATTATGACTTTGAGTTCAGATCTTCAGATTTGCGCAAGCAATATTTTAACGAAGGTTGAAGACAGGGTTATGGGTATCGCCAAAACAATCATAGTGTCATTAGTAGGGTAAAAACAAGAGCATTCCAGGGACGGCGTGTTGGATAATAGGTTAGCACAAAGTGACAAAGGGAGATGGTTCTAAATTAAAGCATGGAAAAGTTAAGATTTTTATGGATTTTGAACACTGATGATGTGAAGGTTACACGCTATCCTATCCGTATACCAAGGAATATAACTCAGAAAATTACCAGACATGTAGAAAGTGACACAGGGGGTAACTTCAAAAATAAGCATGCAACCTTGAATTGTTGCTCTTGTGCACTGCACATCTGCAGGTCAAAAGCTATTCAATAACCAAGTTTGCAACTGATGCATTTGAATATTGGTGAGAAAACTGCTAAATTTAACAACTTAAAATTGGAGGTAATTCCAAACATGTGCACAGAAAACTTACATTCTTCAGAACGCTACGTGGGTCATTCTCAGAAAATGTAGCAATTACTGTCCAGGGTTTATTTACCTAGTAAAATTTCCCTTTTAATTTAAAAAACATAATAATTAATGCAAGGTTATGTAAAATATACCTTTGCTTACTAATAAATATATTAGTAAATATGTTTATTGAAGTTAAAACATATTTTTACAAGACCCCCCTCTGAAGGAAGTTGTCTGAAATCAGTGTCCAAAACACTGAATCTGATTTTTAACTCATTATATTACTACCGTTTATTTCAATTACAGTAAAATTTCTGTGTGGTTTTTGGTAAATATATGTTCTGAGATAATATACATAATTCAGTTTTGTTCGAAAATTATTATTTTCTAATTGAGAAACTTAGGTTTCTTTGTCCATAAATTGATGTCCCTGCCGTTACCAGTGCCCCAAAATAAAATAATAACAGCTCCCTTAGGATTGTAGAACAATTTGGAGGTACTCCCTACTAGTTATTCATCCTATTTCTTCAATGGTGTCATGTACAACAGATACAATTTAAGCTGAAGAATTTAACACCTAGTGCAGTACCTTTTATATTTGTCCATGATGTTACCATTTATTTTTACAGAAAACATGTTAGGTTTCAAAACAACATTTATCCATTCCTACAATTAACAGACCATATCAAATACCATGTAATATTTAGGTTGAAGGAAGAGCCCATTTCTACACAAAACCCAAAAGTGTGTGCAATCATCCCTGCTGTTACCGTCCATGCTGTTACCTTAAAACAAAGTAACCTGAGGGACATAAAAAAGTTACAGCATGGACATTTAAGCCAATTGACTGTTTGTATCTAGATAATGGTATATGCCATCTGATTTATATAATGAACAGGGTACTAGTATTATGTAATACTGACATGGAAAGAGAATACATTGATTTTTATATAAGGTTTATTTAAATGTTAAGATTCATACATCGTAGTAACACAAGGGACAATGAACAGTAACAGCAGGGATATATCAGCACCCTAAATGTTTGTAATGATATAGTGGTGTAAGCCATGAAGATTAACATTATTACTCTGATATTTTCAATGTAATACTTACACTCTAAAGGTTAATTTAAAATTTATATAATATTAACCTACACTTTATTTTATTGTGGTAACACCAGGGACATTAACTACGTACAGTATAGACAATCAACCTAAATGCGCATATTGAGTAAAAGTGTTTTCTGTCATTTTGTTTATATAATAACAGAGTAATTAGTTTTCCCATAACGCTTGTAAAAACACAAAATGTGATTAATTGTTTTATACTATATTAATATTCTTATAATGTTATTTTTTATGGTAACACCATGGACAATGCATAGAAATATCATACTAATAGAGGTAACTTATATTTGTACTATAATTTAATTTCCATATTAATAAGACCGCCTTGGTGGTGTAGTAAACTTACAAACCCGGTAAGGATCACAATAGCTTTTTTGGTTCATTAATAAGTCGTATACGCATCAATTTATTATATAAAGCTAAGATTCAAGGACGATGTCCTTGCTGTTACTTTACCGTCCATGATGTTACCAATCTCCATTACTTTGTATTAGTTTAATTTTAAAAAGGATGCAAATAAAACTTGCCTTATTTATTAAGTATAACAAAATATAGTAGCTGGATGGTTCTAATTGTAGAAATGCAGAAAAACCCCAAATAAAGCTGCCTTTGTCTCAAGTTGTTAATGGTAACACCATGGACATTAGACTTTGACCTCGTTATTTATCCCTACAACATCGAAATTAGATGGAGTTGAGATGTCATATTTTAACCCTTATTTTGTCTTTTCTAGTTTAATGAGTTGGATAAAAACAAATCATAAAATATCATATATTAATTTTGTCTTTTTATTTTTGCAAATTGCTACATATTTTGAGAATGACCCACAAATGTTTCAGTGCTGCAAGTTGGAATTTAATGATCCGAACAGAAACAAGGTAACGAACTGACTGACGGGCAGGACAGATGATTTTCAATGTATTCAAAATAGTCTGCCAGCCTTAAAAGCAAAGGATACAAACAGTGACTCGTGATAAACGCTTGAAAACGGCGTTTAAACCACCAAAACATGAGACTGATTTGACATTTTAGCACCAGATGCGTTCAAAATATCAGAGAATGTGTCAAATGCCATTCTTATACAGAGTTAAACACAGTTTCCATTTCAATAATTATTCCGTGGAGCCGAGAAGCGTCCAAAGCGCCTTTATCATGGAATGGTGAATATATAGATACTTAGATACACGTTCTCTTTAAACCGATCGTGATTAAATGATTGACAAGTGTACCGTCGCACATCGATCAGAACACTGACTGCAGTCTATATATAAAACCAACAGAGCAGTTGTAGGTGTCAAACATGTGTCAATTTGAATGACAATACCATTGTTCTCGGTTGATACGTCGTGGGAAGGAATCACAAAGTATGCACAAAATATGCAGAGTCAGTTTGACAGTGGTATATTGAAAACTTAATTGTACATAGAAACAAAAGGAATTTATAATTTAAATTTCTTAGGTGTTCAGTGCCAACAACGTAAATACTTGTGCATCACGCAGAAAGAAACCAGATGGATGAGTGACAGTGGCCAAACACTCTTAACTGCATGGGTCGATTTCGTTTTCAAATGAGATACTTAACGGCTTCTCTTCATCGTGAATAAAAGGTCGGCTTGTCTTATATTAACATCGGTACCATCTTGAAACAAACACTATGAGTCATACCTAGCGATGTCTGAATGCATCTGCACACAGTGAAGACTCAGAACCCACAGGCACCACACAGTCTATATACTTAACAGTCAATTTTTATTTGGAATTAAGTCAATTTACACAGTGAAGACCCAGAACGAAGTGGCACCGCACAGTCTCATTGTCTTAACAGTCCCGCGGGTTTTTGATATTTTGTCAATTTACACCATGAAGACTCAGAATCCAGTGACACCTCAGAGTCTTAGTCTTAACAGTCCCGCGTGTATTCGGAATTTAGTCAATTTACACCATGAAGACTCAGAATCCAGTAGCACCACAGAGTCTGTCTTAGTCTTAACAGTCCCGCGTGTATTCGGAATTTAGTCAATTTACACCATGAAGACTCAGAATCCAGTAGCACCACAGAGTCTTACAGTCTTAACAGTCCGCTTGTATTTGAACTTTTTGAAATTTACATAAAATCAGCCTATGATAAAATGCTAGAAGTAAAGCCCCACTAGCTTTTAAACACAAATTAATCTCTACGGATGTCTACAGGGAAAGTCATTATATACCCCAAATCGCTTGATTCGGCTCTTTTCCCCCAGTTTCGTTTAGCTTCTGTAAAATGTTTTCTAAAGACGTTGTGTACGGTTAACCATTATCATTGCCCTGTTTCAAACTATCAATGTTAGCAGAATTATAAGCTGACTTGTCTTGATACAGGGAAGCCATCCGTTTGCGAAACATGTATATTTGGATAAACTTGCTATCTCTTCGATGTTTTCAATATTTAGTAATTATTCAATGTTGAGCGCGAAGGCTCATAGAGAATAGAATGTACTCAATCGAATTGCAGAGATGCCAGGGACAGTCTTAATATAAGTATGCTTGCATTTGTATTACTGTTGGATGACTTGTACCGTTGCTAAGTGGTAAAGTAATTATGTCGTTGATTCGATTCTTTCAGATTGTGGGGGAAAGCCAGCAGACATTTACTTTGCCATGGACGCTTCGAACAGTATCTGGCCTGAAGACTTCAAGAAACAGCTAAAATTCGTCCGAGATCTAATCAGTCTATTCGATATATCGAAAACAAAGACCCGAGTTGGTTTGATTACATTCAGTGATGTTGTAAAGCCCATTTTCGACTTTGATACTCGGCAAGATAAGGCTAATTTGATGAGACTGGCAACCAACATATCGTTTATGAGTGGCCGTACGAAGACGTCAGAAGCCCTAAAATTTATTCGAGAACAAGGTTTCGCCCCGACCATCGCTAGACGAGAAGTGGCTCACATTGTCTTAATGTTCACAGACGGCATATCGAGGAAACCACGTGAGACAGCACGTGAGGCAGAACTTGCAAAGCGGGATGGTATATACGTGTTTTCAATCGGAATTGGATCGGCCGTCGAGCAAACTGAGCTCCGAGATATTGCGAGTGAACCAGAAGACGACTTCGTGTTCCACGTCAGCAATTTTAGTGTACTCAACACGATTAAAAACATACTTGCTATCAAGACATGTGCCATCCAGCCTAATCCGTATCTGTCTGACCAACAACACATAGGTAAGCTTTAACCATTTTCCTACATACGTATGTAACCAATCTGAAACAGAAAGTTTGAAAACACACTTATATCAGTTAAACTGTACCGACACAGAAAAAAGTGTCTAATTTCGGTGTTTTTTTCAAGTCTCTTGTAGAAACCGAACGGATATTGAACTCTGTTTTCACTCTGCCGAAGCAGATCTTGTAACCACTCTAAATTGTATTATTTGCAAGCATTAACAAGATATTATATCAACCCAATGAGCAATTGATTTCGATCGATTATTCCAAGGCATGCATCACATACACTGTGCATCCTAGTCCATGCCTACGCGTCCGTGTTGACGCAATCGCTTCTTGAGAAAGCGAGCTCTTATATTTAAGCTGAAAGTATATTTCGCTGAAACGGACATGGGAGGCGGTTTCCGTAACCGTGTCTTCGAAACGTTTGAATTAATTGGAAAGGATAATTGAGCCGTCCCACGTGAAAACCAACATTATGGCCTCTGCGTAGAGTATCGACCCAGATCAGCCTACGGCTTCCGCGCAGTCTGATCCGGGCCGACACATTCCATCTCAGGGGAGGTATAGAGTTATGATTCCTGAGAAACATAAAATTCACAGGAGGCGAAAGGTTTCTATCCGGGTAAGCCTGCGCGGCATGCTTAGGCTGATCCAGATCGATACTTTACGCAGAGTCCACACTGTTTGTTTTCTCGCGGGACGGCTCAATTAACGTTTAACCCTGATATTACGCAAAAAAAGAGTCATATTCAGGATGCAGTCCGGCTACATTGCAGACTGAGAAGACCCAGATTAGTGTGCTCAGATGCCCAAGTTCATCTGGACATTCTCTTGTTACATATCTCAGTTTTCGCTTGATCTTGATGTTGTCTTTCTTAGCTTTGGATTAACGTTATTCTTTAAAGTTTCATTTCAATACTCATCATTGGTGATGTAGCAACTTTCTGCGAAGGAGAAATCGCCACTCTCACTATCTTGATAGCATTGCAAATGACTACAACGGAAGTCTTAATCACGCTCCACGTGCGATTATTTTGTATCTATTGGGAAGCCGATGAAATATTTGATCGATGGAAATAAAGAGGCACTTTAAATGTGATGCAACGCAAACATATTAATTAATTACGCAACTACAGAATGATTTATACACCTCAGACTGGTAAATGAACATTTAATCAACTGCCACTCATCCACATTCTTACGACGTGAAATTATATTTTATTGAGTAATAAATCTTATGACTGAAACACTCCATCTCTTAACCCTTTCCCACATACAATAAATCTATAATAAACGACTGCTAAAATCAATCTGGCAATTTTTTCAAAAGGTTGAAAACATTGTGGCAAATGGAGACATTGCTCATGATGAGCAATTTCTCCTTTTGCAACAAAGTTCTGAAAAGTGGTCTGCTGCATATGCGTCAGAATGCGTCTACAAGTGGGAAAGGGTTTAACTGTAATAAATGCCTAGTCCGTAGATTTAGTGCTGTAACTAAAAGTGTTAACGTTTAAGACGCATCTAGTGAAAATAACTCCCTATTGTGTTAAGACTACTTTTACAGAATGGCTTCTGTTTGGCCCCGAATATGTTCCGAATTAACTCGGAAAGTCAACTTGCAAACTCTATGAAACAGTCTGGAAAGGGACTCTTATTTACAATGTGTCAGTATTTGTTTTACAGGTACCCATAGGTTTTAACCTTACACCGAGAATAGCTGCACGACTGAACGAAATGGCTAACACTTTCCCTCATATAGACGCTTTCTGACGCCTCTGCAGCAGACGGCTTATTGAAAACATAGTGACTAAAGAAGAAATTGCTCAAATCGAGCAATTTCTCCTTTTGCCAAACAAAATTCCAATTTTAGTCATAGGTTATCCATTCAATTATAGACATGTTCAAATATGTTCAAAGCCGTCTGCTGCAGAATTAGGGTGGGTTAACTCCCGTCGTTGGTATCATGGGCTTTTTCACCCGACACAGCTCGAAAACAAAAATAAAATATTATCGTGATTGAATACTTGTCTGAAGTCTCCCTCCTCCTCGAGAAGCACTGCCATTGATGACTTATCTCTGAAATAGTTGTGTTTTCTCTCGAAAGAATACGAAAATACTGAATTTATATCATCTAAGTAATGAAAAATACCCATGCGGCGTTTCAGATAAAAAAACAAAGTGTTGTTTTAACCTTGAAAACGATAACATCGTTTTGACGAAAGAGTGGTGTTAACCCTTTCCCTCATATAGACGCTTTCTGACGCCTCTGCAGCAGATGGCTTTTTGAAAACATAGTGACAAAAGAAGAAATTGCACAAAACGTGCAATTTCTCCTTTTGTCACAATGTTTTCCACTTTTAGTCATAGGTTATCCATTCAATTATAGAGATTTTCCATTATTTGACAAAATATGTTCGAAGTCGTCTGCTGCAGAATTGTCGTATGAGGGAAAGGGTTAAAGTCTATGACCTGTCGCTGCCATTGCACGGATCAAATGTGTAGTTCAGAGCTGCTTAATCATACTGCTGACAGACAGGAGGGTTGGATATGTTGGCATGTAGATGGGTCCCTACAATGTGCATCAACTGGGATCACTTTATTTCATCGTAAAAGAAATGTCCACCTCTCACAGAAATTTGGATTCAATGTGAAAAAAAATCCTTAAGATTTGGCGTATTTTTAGGAGATCATTTAAGAAGAACATCATATCAAAATGTTAGAAGAAATACATTTACCTAACATTCAATCGACGGAACCAATACGGTGATTCTATGATGCATTAATTCATGCTAAGAAACGACAGGAGAAGGACAACAACTTAATTATTCTAAAGATAGCCAAGCGGAAAATGGTTCCATTTTGATCTGTATATTACTTGTAGATTTCATCTTTATTATTTTTCAGATTGTGGTATCACTTCGCCAATAGACCTAATGTTTGTTTACGATTCGGCTCAGCTTGGAATACAGAAAACGAGGAAGATTACAAAGTTTGTATATGACGTCACAACCGCGTTTGATCTTTCTCCCGGTTTGCTAAAAATAGGCCGACTTACAGAAAATTGTTTAACTGGCGCTGATACGTTTCTTACGTCACAAAAACCTTCACTTGACTTCGATGAAATACATTTTCCGGACATGCGTCGAATGATTCAAAAACTTGCTGGAATTGGGTTTTCCACACAATATGGCGCGAGGAAATATTCCAAAAAAGTTGCAGTTCTATTTTTGGACGATGAAATGGAGAATTTGAAACAGGCTGCTCACGAGATATCGAGACTCAAAGAAACTCATAGTATTGTGTTAACGATTGGAACGTCTCAACTACATACAGCAGCGGAATTTGCTTCCCGACCTTTGAAGGATTACCTTATTCATGTGCCCTCATATAAATACCTAACTACAGCCAAGTACAGTCTCATAGAAAAACTGTGCAATGTGTTTTCATCTACAGATGATTGAGATCGTCATGCAAATAGATGGGTAGAAAAAGTCATTTCTATGACAACGCTTTTGTAGACATGTGTATGCGCGCGCCTTTCGCGTGAGGTGGAGGAAGTAATTAAACCTTGATTCATACAGTGGACTCGCGAAACACCAAACATGGGAACATTCGAATATATCGTTTGACTCAAACCGTTTTCTGGAACTGACCTGTATTTTGAAAACTTAGAAGCAGCGGGTTCTACAGGTATAAATGAATAACGAAACAATACATAATGAATTCATGATAAATCCAGCGACCACTCGAAAACGTCGATAACTCGAAGATATTTTTATGCCCCTTTCGTGTTTCGAGTTTTCGCTAGTCTACTGTACATCAATTCAATAATAGAGGTGATCCGTAAATTACATGAAACGTATTTACATATGTTGGTCAGATAAATGGAAGCAATTCATTTCCATAAGCGACCATTATAGCGTTATGGGCTATGGCTCTTTCCAATCAATCAAAATAACACAGAAACTTATTTTAAATTAAAATTATTCTTTAAACTACCCAATAAGCACGAAATACTCACATATGCTGGCCCTCCTTTTTTAGCTATGACGTCAAATCGAAGATGACCAATTTTATGTTCAATTTCAGAAAAAAACATTTGTTCTGAAAATAGCTCAAACAAGGTGGGGTTTTTTGCAAATCAGTCAGATGGTCAACTTTATAAAAAAAGACACGTTTGAACTCACAACAAAGTCATCATTGTGCAATGTTGTTGTTGCTGTTGTTGAGGTTGTTTATCCTCGCACTCGGCATTAATGCCATATGGCGAGCATTGTGCAATGGGAGATAGTCTATGTATTCATATATAATTGTCTGCCCGCCAAGATGATCCGATTTGCTTCCCCTTTACCTAAATTGTCTTATCAATCTAAAAATACAGTGTTCGCCCAATAACTCGAAGACGGGGGAGCAGATCAATGACTTTGATTTATTAATATGTTCGAGTGATTGCAGCTTTGTAAGTCATTTATACTACTATGTTTATAATGAAAAGGCAGCCTTTGGTAAACTCATATTCATCAAGAATACAGCTGAAATGAGTAATCACACCTGCTGCTGCGCTGATTGCAAACGACAGGTCCGTTCCAGTAGTAATTTGTTTGAGTTATACACGATCTATTTGCATGTTCCAGCTATCGCGAGTCCACTGTAATTGATGAATAATATACTGGTACAATATAAATACAAATTCAATAACCCAATCAAAAGAAACGCGAATTTCATATCTTCTGGCAAGTTATACGGCTGGATTTGTTTGATTAATTATGACGAAATCAGCATTTTCTGTTCAGCAACTTCAAACTGACCATATCCGATATTCATAACTAGACGGCTTCAATTTTACTTTGATTGCGATAGAAATGCAGTAATTTTTCAAATATTTGCTGCTATCACCACAAACAGCCTTTAACCCTTTCCTCATATAGACGCTTTCTGACGCCTCTGTAGCAGACGGATTTTTGAAAACATAGTGACAAAAGGAGAAATTGCTCAAAACGAGCAATTTCTCCTTTTGCCACAATGTTTTCCACTTTTAGTCATAGGTTATCACTTCAATTATAGAGATTTCCTATTTTTTGACAAAATATGTTCAAAGTCGTCTGATGCAGAATTGTCGTATGAGGGAAAGGGTTAATGCTTCCTGACGCCTCTGGATCAGATGACTTTTGACAACATTATGGTAAAAGGAGAAATTGCTAAATTTTTCTTTTGGCACAATGTTTCGTGCTCCTTTTAGTAATTCGAATTTGATTTTGGAGATTTTTCTCAAGTTTTTGCAAACATGTTTTCAAAGTCGTCTGCTGCAGATTTGTTGTATGTGGGAAAGGTTTAACACTTTTGTATTGTAACTTAAGCACATTTAGATGATACACGCAATTTTTGTGTACGAAAAAAAGGCCAGTTGTAATTAGAAACATATTGTGGTTACAGACCGAATTAGTGTTATGTAACAGTTCGATTTCCATGAGGAAATACAGTTATCTAGGGTTATGTGTATTTCTGCTTTTTTTCTGTGTTTAAAAAGTCACAAATTATAGCATTCCCAGTGTGTTAGTCTGTTGAATGTAGCTGACGACAAGCATGACGTATTGTTAGTACATGTGTATTAATGTTCATGATATATAGGACTACAGAATGGACAAGGCCAGACGAAAACCGACTTTCGGGGTTTAACCTAATTAACCAGGTAAGGGGGTAATAGGCTTCCAGTACGACTGTTTGGCGTGCAGTCTGGTCTAAATCTCTGGTCACAATGTCGATAAGATTGGTTTTCTAGTGACGTTGATCACAGTTTCAGCAATTCCTACCAATGCAAATCTTCATCTAAATCTTCGCTCAGTGTAAAATGTGTTATATTAGAATGTGTTCGACTGTAAAATTGTTGGCTTTAATTTAAACTTTCCGTTTAGAACACAACATTGAAAACATTTGAAATCTCTATGAATGAAAGTGTTATAACTTATAATTCAAAATTGTTGAAAACATTAGCAATGTCTCATTTGCTCAATCTTTACAAAAGTCATCTACAGTTAGAGAATTTGTTTTTTTTATTAAAAGTCGAATAAAATTGGCATTATGAGAAATTGCTTATCATGAGCATGTTCCCCCATTTGCCACGCTAGTTTATAAAGTCATCTGCTGTAGATGCGTCAGAATCTGATGACTTGCTTTTAATTTTTTTTAGCTACGTCTTATGACAATATGTTCTGAAACGACGTACAATGTCTTCTTAGACAAGGGTCACAAGGTCAAAGGTTAATATGATAAGTGATGTCTACCTTTCACCATCGCAATATAACTGTTGAATACGGATAAAATGTTTCCATGTTTCTTTATACAAAACTGTAAAATAGCTTTTTGATATGTATATTAATGCTTTTGTGATCTGTTTATATTGCTTGTATAATCTTTAAATATAGAGGAAATAAAGATAATACTAATTACACTTTTATGTAAATCGAAATCTGGAAAAATGAAAGCGCAAACGGATCTTTATCTACATATCTATACACAAGATAAACATGTCATCTCGTTCAAAACACCACCAGAGAGGGTGAGAGAGAGAGAGAGAGAGAGAGAGAGAGAGAGAGATGAGAGAGAGAGAGAGAGAGAGAGAGAGAGAGAGAGAGAGAGAGAGAGAGGAGAGAGAGAGAGAGAGAGAGAGAGAGAGAGAGAGAGAGAAAGAGAAAGAGAGAGAGAGAGAAGAGAGAGAGAGAGAGAGAGAGAGAAAAAAATATAGTGAGGGATGTAGATAGATAGAGAGACAGAGAGCGAGACAGAGAGAGAGAGAGAGGAGAGAGAGAGAGAGAGAGAGAGAGAGAGAGAGAGAGAGAGAGAGAGAGAGAGAGAGAGAGAGGAAGAGAGACGGAAAAGGAGAGACATACAGACAGACAAACAGACAAACAGTCTGATACAGAGACAAAAAAAGAAAGAGAGAGACAACGAGAAAGACAAATAGAGAGGTGAGAAAGAGAGAGAGGGGGACAGAGAGAGAGATAGAGAAGGGAAGAACGAGCGTGAGAGAGGAAGAGACAGAAAGACAGACAGACAGACAGACAGACAGACAGACAGACAGACAGACAGACAGACAGACAGACAGAGAGAGAAAAAATAAATAACGAATGCGCTGTTAAGGTTGATAATTTAATATGAATAAATCCCTCGATGTGCCAACTGATCATCTTAATATAATTACAATAGTGTTGAAAATGGCGCAAAACATTGAATACTGAAATGTCTTTTTATACAAAACTGTTATATTGTTGTTTACGTATTTTGCTTTTTGTTTGTTATATATCTTAATGGTGCTGTCAATTTTATTGTCATTATGTTACGAAAATAAAATTGAAAATACGTTTTGTTTTAAGTCAATTCGTGTTTTTTTTACTTTCAACTGAAGAGCCCTATTTAAACGACAATATACAATCGGACGCACCGGATATATCCTTTTGAGTTTATAGTGATTGCGAACAAGCTTTCAGCTTTAATTAATCACGCTCGATGTCTGCTTCTTTAAGACATATCTAGTACTCTAGTTGTTTGTGTGTAAAATGTGAAAAAGAATCACAAAGGCTCATCACGGGGTTTGAACCGGGACCTTCTCGCTCTACCACGGTAACATTGTCTTCCAGGCAAAAGTTGTGCCGTACACCATTTTCAAAAGTATAAAAGTAATTAAATGAGGCCGTTCTTTTTGAAAAGGTACTATTTGGCTTCTGTAAACAAGGCGATCCAGAACAGCCGGGTACAGTCTGGTCAATATATATGCACCGTTTATATACTGTAGTACATACATAAGCTTGTTAGAAGCTTCTGTCACCTTGCGTAGATTCAGATTAGTCTGAGAAGATGGACAGTCTGATGAGACATTACACTGTTCAGAAATGACTCTTTGTACCTTTTCTCCTTATCCCCCTCTTCTAAAGCTCTGAGTGTTCCACTATGACTGTCACGGTGCTAACGTGTTTTCCAGACGCCGCTCTTGGAACAGGAAAGAAGATAACTGACCCTTACCCGGTCAGATCCTCGAGCAAGTCATGAATAAGGTTTTAATTTTGAAACTGATTTTTCCTGGGTTGTTATTAAACTTTGTCAATTTGACTGGTCAGCCTGCTGATGAAAGGGACGTGTTATATAGTACAAGTATAGACATTAGGGTTATATATACGGGTTTACTCTCGCAGCTGTAGTTTGGATCTAGACAGATGGGACGTGGAGAGGCAGTTATGTAAGGGTCAAGGTCGAACTCGATTGAACGGAGACCATTCTCACTATTGGCCAAATTAAGTATATACATGTATATAAAACATCTTTATATACTAGAGTTTATCTTTAAATATTTCAATTAAAATCTACAACGCAAGACGTACTACATTGATTTTGCAGTAGTTACAAGCCGGGGTGTTACAATTTCCAAACTGTAAATAAAACGATAGAAAATAGATATTTCTGCTTTTTTCTAAAGGATAAAACGCCTGTTTATCAGGGACAAACATTGCTGAAGATCGTGCATATATGTTTCTATGAAGGTAATGACAACCCCGTCTAAAGCCGAAAAGTAATGTTAACAGAGTTGTCTCCAATTATATCCTAGTTAATGGTACACGCTGATGCAGTATGACATATATATACAGACATACCGAAAATACAGGTATGTTTGTTTGATTGGCGTGTTTATGCTGTTTTCAACATTATCTCAGTAATATCACGCGTGCGTTGTTTAACAATACTAATCTAAGACATTGACGTTGTCCAAAGAGCCCCCCC
>JASEVX010001362.1:0-17809 GCA_031761405.1 Serripes groenlandicus
GGTTGATTCACCCAGGGATCACGAGTGTGTGAACTGACGGGGTGGTATGACTGAAATGATGTGGAAAACGGCCTAAAACACCCAACAATACAGACAAAACGACCTCTGAAAGCAGGGCGCGCAATTGCTCCCTTTGTCACAGTGTGTTCAGTACTATTGAGTAGCTGGATTGAATTACCCAGGACGCATGAGTATGTGAACAGTGCGGGTGATTTGACATATATGATGTTGAAACCGGCGTAAAACACCCAACAATACATTATGATTAGCAATGCCTCATCTTTCCACACTGTTTTCAGTCCTAACGCATAGCTGGGTTGATTCTCCCAGGTCCCATGAGTTTGTGAACTGTGAGAGTGATTGGGCATACATGCTGTTGAAAACGGCCTAAAACTCCGTACAGTGCACTCAAAACGACCGTCGAAACCATGATGAGCAATGGCTCCTTCTAGCACACTGTTTTCAGTATTATCGCGTAAATTGGTTGATTCACCCAGGAAGCATGTGTATGTGAGCAGTGAGGGGTATTTAACATAAATGCTGTTGAAAACGGCCTTAAACAACCAACAACGCAATCAAAACCACATTTGAACACATGATAAGCATTGGCTACTCTTTCCACACTGTTTTCAGTCCTATTGCCTAGCTGTGTAGAATCACCCAACAAACACGAGTTTGTGCACTGTGATGGCGATTGGGCATACATGCTGTTGAAAACGGCCTAAACACCCAACAATGCAAGCAAAACGACCTTTGAAAGCATGATGAGCAATGGCTGTTTTTATCACAATGTTTTCGATAGCTCATTTATAGAGAGTGTATGTATGTGGAAACGGGGTTATGGGAAAATCGTTCACTGTACCGCCGAAAGGGATTTGGCCTGCAGAGGTGTGAATACCCGTGAACAGATGCTAACCCTTTCCCACATGCATATAGTTTATGCCACTTTCCACACTGATTTAGTCATGCAACAACTCGCTTCCATGATCAAAACCCATACAATGCAAACAAAACGACATGTTAAAGCATCGCGGGCAATTGCTTCTCTTGCCACAATGTGTTCAGGTCTATTGCATAGCCGGGTTGATTCACCCAGGGATCACGAGTGTGTGAACTGACGGGGTGGTATGACTGAAATGATGTGGAAAACGGCCTAAAACACCCAACAATACAGACAAAACGACCTCTGAAAGCAGGGCGCGCAATTGCTCCCTTTGTCACAGTGTGTTCAGTACTATTGAGTAGCTGGATTGAATTACCCAGGACGCATGAGTATGTGAACAGTGCGGGTGATTTGACATATATGATGTTGAAACCGGCGTAAAACACCCAACAATACATTATGATTAGCAATGCCTCATCTTTCCACACTGTTTTCAGTCCTAACGCATAGCTGGGTTGATTCTCCCAGGTCCCATGAGTTTGTGAACTGTGAGAGTGATTGGGCATACATGCTGTTGAAAACGGCCTAAAACTCCGTACAGTGCACTCAAAACGACCGTCGAAACCATGATGAGCAATGGCTCCTTCTAGCACACTGTTTTCAGTATTATCGCGTAAATTGGTTGATTCACCCAGGAAGCATGTGTATGTGAGCAGTGAGGGGTATTTAACATAAATGCTGTTGAAAACGGCCTTAAACAACCAACAACGCAATCAAAACCACATTTGAACACATGATAAGCATTGGCTACTCTTTCCACACTGTTTTCAGTCCTATTGCCTAGCTGTGTAGAATCACCCAACAAACACGAGTTTGTGCACTGTGATGGCGATTGGGCATACATGCTGTTGAAAACGGCCTAAACACCCAACAATGCAAGCAAAACGACCTTTGAAAGCATGATGAGCAATGGCTGTTTTTATCACAATGTTTTCGATAGCTCATTTATAGAGAGTGTATGTATGTGGAAACGGGGTTATGGGAAAATCGTTCACTGTACCGCCGAAAGGGATTTGGCCTGCAGAGGTGTGAATACCCGTGAACAGATGCTAACCCTTTCCCACATGCATATAGTTTATGCCACTTTCCACACTGATTTAGTCATGCAACAACTCGCTTCCATGATCAAAACCCATACAATGCAAACAAAACGACATGTTAAAGCATCGCGGGCAATTGCTTCTCTTGCCACAATGTGTTCAGGTCTATTGCATAGCCGGGTTGATTCACCCAGGGATCACGAGTGTGTGAACTGACGGGGTGGTATGACTGAAATGATGTGGAAAACGGCCTAAAACACCCAACAATACAGACAAAACGACCTCTGAAAGCAGGGCGCGCAATTGCTCCCTTTGTCACAGTGTGTTCAGTACTATTGAGTAGCTGGATTGAATTACCCAGGACGCATGAGTATGTGAACAGTGCGGGTGATTTGACATATATGATGTTGAAACCGGCGTAAAACACCCAACAATACATTATGATTAGCAATGCCTCATCTTTCCACACTGTTTTCAGTCCTAACGCATAGCTGGGTTGATTCTCCCAGGTCCCATGAGTTTGTGAACTGTGAGAGTGATTGGGCATACATGCTGTTGAAAACGGCCTAAAACTCCGTACAGTGCACTCAAAACGACCGTCGAAACCATGATGAGCAATGGCTCCTTCTAGCACACTGTTTTCAGTATTATCGCGTAAATTGGTTGATTCACCCAGGAAGCATGTGTATGTGAGCAGTGAGGGGTATTTAACATAAATGCTGTTGAAAACGGCCTTAAACAACCAACAACGCAATCAAAACCACATTTGAACACATGATAAGCATTGGCTACTCTTTCCACACTGTTTTCAGTCCTATTGCCTAGCTGTGTAGAATCACCCAACAAACACGAGTTTGTGCACTGTGATGGCGATTGGGCATACATGCTGTTGAAAACGGCCTAAACACCCAACAATGCAAGCAAAACGACCTTTGAAAGCATGATGAGCAATGGCTGTTTTTATCACAATGTTTTCGATAGCTCATTTATAGAGAGTGTATGTATGTGGAAACGGGGTTATGGGAAAATCGTTCACTGTACCGCCGAAAGGGATTTGGCCTGCAGAGGTGTGAATACCCGTGAACAGATGCTAACCCTTTCCCACATGCATATAGTTTATGCCACTTTCCACACTGATTTAGTCATGCAACAACTCGCTTCCATGATCAAAACCCATACAATGCAAACAAAACGACATGTTAAAGCATCGCGGGCAATTGCTTCTCTTGCCACAATGTGTTCAGGTCTATTGCATAGCCGGGTTGATTCACCCAGGGATCACGAGTGTGTGAACTGACGGGGTGGTATGACTGAAATGATGTGGAAAACGGCCTAAAACACCCAACAATACAGACAAAACGACCTCTGAAAGCAGGGCGCGCAATTGCTCCCTTTGTCACAGTGTGTTCAGTACTATTGAGTAGCTGGATTGAATTACCCAGGACGCATGAGTATGTGAACAGTGCGGGTGATTTGACATATATGATGTTGAAACCGGCGTAAAACACCCAACAATACATTATGATTAGCAATGCCTCATCTTTCCACACTGTTTTCAGTCCTAACGCATAGCTGGGTTGATTCTCCCAGGTCCCATGAGTTTGTGAACTGTGAGAGTGATTGGGCATACATGCTGTTGAAAACGGCCTAAAACTCCGTACAGTGCACTCAAAACGACCGTCGAAACCATGATGAGCAATGGCTCCTTCTAGCACACTGTTTTCAGTATTATCGCGTAAATTGGTTGATTCACCCAGGAAGCATGTGTATGTGAGCAGTGAGGGGTATTTAACATAAATGCTGTTGAAAACGGCCTTAAACAACCAACAACGCAATCAAAACCACATTTGAACACATGATAAGCATTGGCTACTCTTTCCACACTGTTTTCAGTCCTATTGCCTAGCTGTGTAGAATCACCCAACAAACACGAGTTTGTGCACTGTGATGGCGATTGGGCATACATGCTGTTGAAAACGGCCTAAACACCCAACAATGCAAGCAAAACGACCTTTGAAAGCATGATGAGCAATGGCTGTTTTTATCACAATGTTTTCGATAGCTCATTTATAGAGAGTGTATGTATGTGGAAACGGGGTTATGGGAAAATCGTTCACTGTACCGCCGAAAGGGATTTGGCCTGCAGAGGTGTGAATACCCGTGAACAGATGCTAACCCTTTCCCACATGCATATAGTTTATGCCACTTTCCACACTGATTTAGTCATGCAACAACTCGCTTCCATGATCAAAACCCATACAATGCAAACAAAACGACATGTTAAAGCATCGCGGGCAATTGCTTCTCTTGCCACAATGTGTTCAGGTCTATTGCATAGCCGGGTTGATTCACCCAGGGATCACGAGTGTGTGAACTGACGGGGTGGTATGACTGAAATGATGTGGAAAACGGCCTAAAACACCCAACAATACAGACAAAACGACCTCTGAAAGCAGGGCGCGCAATTGCTCCCTTTGTCACAGTGTGTTCAGTACTATTGAGTAGCTGGATTGAATTACCCAGGACGCATGAGTATGTGAACAGTGCGGGTGATTTGACATATATGATGTTGAAACCGGCGTAAAACACCCAACAATACATTATGATTAGCAATGCCTCATCTTTCCACACTGTTTTCAGTCCTAACGCATAGCTGGGTTGATTCTCCCAGGTCCCATGAGTTTGTGAACTGTGAGAGTGATTGGGCATACATGCTGTTGAAAACGGCCTAAAACTCCGTACAGTGCACTCAAAACGACCGTCGAAACCATGATGAGCAATGGCTCCTTCTAGCACACTGTTTTCAGTATTATCGCGTAAATTGGTTGATTCACCCAGGAAGCATGTGTATGTGAGCAGTGAGGGGTATTTAACATAAATGCTGTTGAAAACGGCCTTAAACAACCAACAACGCAATCAAAACCACATTTGAACACATGATAAGCATTGGCTACTCTTTCCACACTGTTTTCAGTCCTATTGCCTAGCTGTGTAGAATCACCCAACAAACACGAGTTTGTGCACTGTGATGGCGATTGGGCATACATGCTGTTGAAAACGGCCTAAACACCCAACAATGCAAGCAAAACGACCTTTGAAAGCATGATGAGCAATGGCTGTTTTTATCACAATGTTTTCGATAGCTCATTTATAGAGAGTGTATGTATGTGGAAACGGGGTTATGGGAAAATCGTTCACTGTACCGCCGAAAGGGATTTGGCCTGCAGAGGTGTGAATACCCGTGAACAGATGCTAACCCTTTCCCACATGCATATAGTTTATGCCACTTTCCACACTGATTTAGTCATGCAACAACTCGCTTCCATGATCAAAACCCATACAATGCAAACAAAACGACATGTTAAAGCATCGCGGGCAATTGCTTCTCTTGCCACAATGTGTTCAGGTCTATTGCATAGCCGGGTTGATTCACCCAGGGATCACGAGTGTGTGAACTGACGGGGTGGTATGACTGAAATGATGTGGAAAACGGCCTAAAACACCCAACAATACAGACAAAACGACCTCTGAAAGCAGGGCGCGCAATTGCTCCCTTTGTCACAGTGTGTTCAGTACTATTGAGTAGCTGGATTGAATTACCCAGGACGCATGAGTATGTGAACAGTGCGGGTGATTTGACATATATGATGTTGAAACCGGCGTAAAACACCCAACAATACATTATGATTAGCAATGCCTCATCTTTCCACACTGTTTTCAGTCCTAACGCATAGCTGGGTTGATTCTCCCAGGTCCCATGAGTTTGTGAACTGTGAGAGTGATTGGGCATACATGCTGTTGAAAACGGCCTAAAACTCCGTACAGTGCACTCAAAACGACCGTCGAAACCATGATGAGCAATGGCTCCTTCTAGCACACTGTTTTCAGTATTATCGCGTAAATTGGTTGATTCACCCAGGAAGCATGTGTATGTGAGCAGTGAGGGGTATTTAACATAAATGCTGTTGAAAACGGCCTTAAACAACCAACAACGCAATCAAAACCACATTTGAACACATGATAAGCATTGGCTACTCTTTCCACACTGTTTTCAGTCCTATTGCCTAGCTGTGTAGAATCACCCAACAAACACGAGTTTGTGCACTGTGATGGCGATTGGGCATACATGCTGTTGAAAACGGCCTAAACACCCAACAATGCAAGCAAAACGACCTTTGAAAGCATGATGAGCAATGGCTGTTTTTATCACAATGTTTTCGATAGCTCATTTATAGAGAGTGTATGTATGTGGAAACGGGGTTATGGGAAAATCGTTCACTGTACCGCCGAAAGGGATTTGGCCTGCAGAGGTGTGAATACCCGTGAACAGATGCTAACCCTTTCCCACATGCATATAGTTTATGCCACTTTCCACACTGATTTAGTCATGCAACAACTCGCTTCCATGATCAAAACCCATACAATGCAAACAAAACGACATGTTAAAGCATCGCGGGCAATTGCTTCTCTTGCCACAATGTGTTCAGGTCTATTGCATAGCCGGGTTGATTCACCCAGGGATCACGAGTGTGTGAACTGACGGGGTGGTATGACTGAAATGATGTGGAAAACGGCCTAAAACACCCAACAATACAGACAAAACGACCTCTGAAAGCAGGGCGCGCAATTGCTCCCTTTGTCACAGTGTGTTCAGTACTATTGAGTAGCTGGATTGAATTACCCAGGACGCATGAGTATGTGAACAGTGCGGGTGATTTGACATATATGATGTTGAAACCGGCGTAAAACACCCAACAATACATTATGATTAGCAATGCCTCATCTTTCCACACTGTTTTCAGTCCTAACGCATAGCTGGGTTGATTCTCCCAGGTCCCATGAGTTTGTGAACTGTGAGAGTGATTGGGCATACATGCTGTTGAAAACGGCCTAAAACTCCGTACAGTGCACTCAAAACGACCGTCGAAACCATGATGAGCAATGGCTCCTTCTAGCACACTGTTTTCAGTATTATCGCGTAAATTGGTTGATTCACCCAGGAAGCATGTGTATGTGAGCAGTGAGGGGTATTTAACATAAATGCTGTTGAAAACGGCCTTAAACAACCAACAACGCAATCAAAACCACATTTGAACACATGATAAGCATTGGCTACTCTTTCCACACTGTTTTCAGTCCTATTGCCTAGCTGTGTAGAATCACCCAACAAACACGAGTTTGTGCACTGTGATGGCGATTGGGCATACATGCTGTTGAAAACGGCCTAAACACCCAACAATGCAAGCAAAACGACCTTTGAAAGCATGATGAGCAATGGCTGTTTTTATCACAATGTTTTCGATAGCTCATTTATAGAGAGTGTATGTATGTGGAAACGGGGTTATGGGAAAATCGTTCACTGTACCGCCGAAAGGGATTTGGCCTGCAGAGGTGTGAATACCCGTGAACAGATGCTAACCCTTTCCCACATGCATATAGTTTATGCCACTTTCCACACTGATTTAGTCATGCAACAACTCGCTTCCATGATCAAAACCCATACAATGCAAACAAAACGACATGTTAAAGCATCGCGGGCAATTGCTTCTCTTGCCACAATGTGTTCAGGTCTATTGCATAGCCGGGTTGATTCACCCAGGGATCACGAGTGTGTGAACTGACGGGGTGGTATGACTGAAATGATGTGGAAAACGGCCTAAAACACCCAACAATACAGACAAAACGACCTCTGAAAGCAGGGCGCGCAATTGCTCCCTTTGTCACAGTGTGTTCAGTACTATTGAGTAGCTGGATTGAATTACCCAGGACGCATGAGTATGTGAACAGTGCGGGTGATTTGACATATATGATGTTGAAACCGGCGTAAAACACCCAACAATACATTATGATTAGCAATGCCTCATCTTTCCACACTGTTTTCAGTCCTAACGCATAGCTGGGTTGATTCTCCCAGGTCCCATGAGTTTGTGAACTGTGAGAGTGATTGGGCATACATGCTGTTGAAAACGGCCTAAAACTCCGTACAGTGCACTCAAAACGACCGTCGAAACCATGATGAGCAATGGCTCCTTCTAGCACACTGTTTTCAGTATTATCGCGTAAATTGGTTGATTCACCCAGGAAGCATGTGTATGTGAGCAGTGAGGGGTATTTAACATAAATGCTGTTGAAAACGGCCTTAAACAACCAACAACGCAATCAAAACCACATTTGAACACATGATAAGCATTGGCTACTCTTTCCACACTGTTTTCAGTCCTATTGCCTAGCTGTGTAGAATCACCCAACAAACACGAGTTTGTGCACTGTGATGGCGATTGGGCATACATGCTGTTGAAAACGGCCTAAACACCCAACAATGCAAGCAAAACGACCTTTGAAAGCATGATGAGCAATGGTTCCTTATTCCAGTCTGTGATTAGTCCTATCGCGTAGATGGGTTGATTCACCCAGGACGCATGCGTATGTGAACTGTGAGGTAGATTGGACATAAATGCTGTTGAAAACGGCCTAAAAAAACAACAACGCTATCAAAACGACCTTTGCAAAACATATGATGTATTATTATTTGTAACATTTTATTATCTGTTTTGGGCCGGTGGCCTTTGATTACGTAAATGAATCAATTGAAAAATTGAAATTGAAATCTGTTGAAGATAAATCCTTTATGAATAAAGGTTCTGTTCCATTCTATGTCACACAAACACTAACTGCTATTACATCTAACATTACTATTAAAATCGTCTGATATATAGTATATAGTTTGTGTATGCCCTATGTATTTGTATATAATATTATTAATGAAATGTTCTGTTCTGTTCTGTTCTATTCCATATCACAGAAACCCAGACAGAGGATTAGCATTAAACAAATTGTCATCGTCTGAAATGTTTCGTATGCCCTTGTATAATGTAAATCTTTTCAAGATGAACAATATATGAATAAACTTATAGTCTGTTATGTTCTGTTCTCACACAGTGATATGACGGAAACATTGTGGAAAGTGACACGAAACATCCTTGAGAAGAAACTGTGTCAAACTGTGGTGTTTTAGAAAGTAGCATAACACATCATTGGAACAGAATGTATAACCTGCAAGTATCATCTGCATGGATCTAAAGACATTCAACTAATATATATATATATATATATATATATATATATAAACATTAATTTAGGAGAAAGTACATCAGTGTGATGCCCAAATTGATCGCAAATGTGCGTATTCAACTTGTGTTCCGCATCGCAAAAGTTTAAAAGTAGCCTAATCCTAGGTTGTTTTGGCATTTGATGGTAGAAGAAACTCTCCTCTATCCGACGATACCATCGGTTTAGCTTAGATCACTATATTCAAGAAAAACACCAGGGCCCATTCGCATATTTTGCCATACCGGTCTCACACGAGTACTAATTAACTTTAGTGTAAATCAAATCGCGTTCAAAGACCCCTTGCAAATCTTCATATAAACTTCAATGTCAAATATACAATGTCGGTTGTCTCTCTCGTCTACCCTGTCCTGCGTACCATTCCATTTATCCATCCCCTACATATAGACATAAATACACATATACATATGTATATATAAATAAATAATAATATACAATTAACAAATCAGAAGTAACCGAGGCATCAAACACATTTTAAAAATAAGCTATAAATAGACCAAATTGATTTTTTTTTTTTTGGTATGTCTATCGATTGTTTACTTCTTGTCATCTATAAAATATATACCAAACACCGTACTATGAACAGTACAAGCACAGTCTTTTCCTAGAACTATCAGAGACGGGAACCCCCTTCCTCCGGCCCTTGCACAGATCACGTCTGTAGACTGATTTAAGTCCCGTCTGCAGTCATACACAGCCTAAACTAACACAGATGTTTTTTATTTCATTTTTATTTGTAAATATGCCTAATTGGTTATTTTTACCGTTGTGATGGCCTCACTTGCCTGCGGTGCACTAAGCCCTAGACAGTAACACAGTATAAGAAGAGGTCTCTACATAATCAAATGTTGGATGAGAGCGCTTTGTAACGTTACTGTGTGTTACTATTCCGTCCTTATATTATCAGCACGTTATAAGTTGTATATGGCTGTAGTGAATACTTGAACAATCTTCATTTTTAAATACTTTTGCAGAAATGTTTCTAGGGTGCTTTCTTAAACTAATTATTCCCCCAAGCCATGTTAATAAGTCGAAAACATGGCCTCTAGGTTATGCCATTTTGCATTATATGGCAGTAGTGATTCAATTTTTACAATATGATAGCTACTGTTGCTGGTTGAACGTGCTTCTGTGCTGTGGAAAGAAATATGACAAATGTAATCAATATTTCAATGTGACGAAATGTTATCATACCGTTGTACACGGTAGTTTGCACACTTAAGGCGAATACAACATTGAATGAATTATTATATGCAATACATTGTAACACAGAAGACGTACATTTTCGAACTAAAGGCAGTTGTTAATACAAACACTATTGCTATTGACTAGTAATAGCTACTGTTGGTTGCTGTACGTACTTCTGTGCTATGGAAATAAATCAACGTTTAAATGTGATGAAATGTTATCATACGTTTATACACGGTATTGTGCACACATAACCAACTTATGCGAACATTCTGTACAATTTAAAAAGTCAAAGAGTGTCTGCTGTCTAATGTAAATGCCAGTGTTGACTTAACGTAACGGAATAATAATCATAAATTGAAACATTAAAACTAACACCTAAGGCGAAAATGTACCGAATATAATAAAAATGATAGTAATAATAAACATTGGTTGTCGTTAAATATCCAAGATAAGTTTTAATCTGAAAATTAATGTCTTTTTAGAAAAGCATTATCTGATTTATTATATACAACACATCGTAGATCACAAATAAAACGTCTGCTTACGAAAGGCAAGTTTTAACAATAATATTATCATTGCGAAGTTATGGACACGGTTGCCCGATTTGCTTGCTTCCGTGACAACTGACTCAGACAGGAAAGGAAAGGAATGAACTTAAATGTCACAAAGTTACCATAACTGTATACATGTCTGCTGCTTATTTCAGGCGAACCGGCAATACTATAACAGTTGAACTGACAAGGAGTGACTAAGGGGTTCTTTATAATCGGAAAATGAACGACTACCTGAACAATTAACTGCATGATCATATACAATACATTGTAACACAACGAGACAAAGGCCGCGTACATTGGCTAACTGAAACCAACTTTTAACAAGAATACCACTTTTTAAACTCATCAAGGGCAATTTGATACTGTCTCATTCTAACACAACGTTTTCGACCGGTAAACAGTATGCTGTTACACGGCACGCACGTTTAAAATGTTGTTAAAGCTCGTGAATGACGTCATTTAAAACAATTACGTCACCGTTATAATTCAACTTTCCAAACGGGATTTACAACAAAAGCTCATGGCTTCAATCATAAACTGTCTAGCCCAACATAGTAACGAATGCGCACTAAGAAACGTTGTATGAAAACTACGCAGGAGGGAATTTCATCAGCCCAATATAATTCCGGAAATTAAGAGTGACATACTGCATTTACATCACGCTCAAATCCTTCTTTGTGTATAGAAGAGCAAGTGTCAATAGTGTTAGAATGTAAATTGGAGCTTAGGTTATTTACATAAATGTGACTATAAGTAGATATATGAAGAAACATGTATTTACGAAGTATCTAGTATCTTTATCCAAGTTAAAGAACACAGTTGTTAGACTACATGTTTAGCCTATATTATATGTATATATATATTGTAAAATAGAGCTTGGGTTATTTACATAAATGAAACTCTAAGTAGATATATGAAAAAACATGTATTTCAGAAGTAACTAGTATCTTTATCCAAGTTACAGAGCACAGTTGTTAGACTACATGTTTAGCCTACATTATATGTATATATATATTGTAAATTAGGGCTTGGGTTATTTACATAAATGTAACTCTAAGTAGGTATATGAAGAAACATATATTGCCGAGTATCTAGTATCTTTATCCAAGTTACAGAGCACAGTTGTTAGACTACATGTTCAGCCTACATTATATGCTAAGATCAGAGCTCCAGATAATAAGAGTATTACACATCCCCAAATCCTTATTTGTCCTTCAAACCTCGTGTTGTTAATACTCAAAAGAATCGTCTCAGTGAGACGTTTGACTTTAGTACCATCAACATAGAGTTTAGTGGAGTAATAAGAGAGATATGGCTGGAAAAATACCAGTTCACTCCTCCTTAACAAGTCCTCTGCAAAGATCATTAAGAGTTAACCTTTTCTCCACTTTCAGAAGCATTGCCGATGCATCTGCAGCAGACGGCTTTTGAAACAATTGTTTGCAAAACGAATTTGTTTTCACCACGAGCAATTGCTCTTTGTGTCAAAATTATTACAATTCTTTGCAATAAATTTATTTTGTTCTTGAACATTTTGCAAATGTTTCCCTTCTTGTTTTCACAGTCGTCTGCTGCAGAAATGTCACGTGTGTAAAAGAGTTAAATCCTTCACAATTGATAAGTATCGAACGTAACCTATATATGTATAGTACTCGCATATGTTAACGGTGCTCTGCGATTACTAACCGTTATATCAACTATACATGTACGAACAATGTAGATCCAGATCAGGTAATAATTACGTTGAGGTTGGGTATCACGAAGTCCCTTTAATATAGAGATCTGCCTGCACAACAGCATGCTCTGATTTAAATGGAACCTTTCTTTGACCAAACACATATGAGCCCTCCCACTAGAAAACCAACATTATGGCCTCTGCGTAATGTATTGACCAAGATCAGCCATCGAAGTACGCGCAGGCTAATCCGGACCGACATATTCCGTGTCAGGGGCATAGAGGTATAGAATAATGACTCCTGAAAGAGAAAATTCACAGGAGGCGAAAAGTGTATATCCGGGTTAGCCTGCGCAGGCTGATTCGTGTCCATACTTTACACAATGTCCACAATGTTGCTTTTCTCACGGGACGGCTCATATAGTATAGACCTACGTCACGGCTGTGACTAATGGCCAAAACAGTAAAAAAAAAAGATAAAACAACACGGTCGCGTATGTTGTAGTTTCCCAAAAAATAAGTGTGTACATGTGTCCATTTAAAATATAAGATGTTATCGAATTGTTATAAATGCATAACGACACAGAGATCTATTAGATCCTACCTACAAAGCTTTAATCACTTCGTCATCATAGTTCTAAACAGTTTATGTAAAATCGAAATAGAAATGTCAATCCAAGAATTTGCATAACATATATAGTTGGCATTTATTAAATGGCACAATGTTCTCTGGATATTTGAATTCCGCCTAATTAATTGATGAGTATCCTATAGTATCCTTTAGCGTTGGTCATGAGACTTAAATACCGACCATTTTGCTGCATTGGTGTATGTATGTCTGAACACAAAATATCTAATGACTGCGCGGAGACGCAAACAAATCTTAATATTCACCGATCGATGGTGACACTGACCTGAAGGTACGTTTTCGGGTGACTTGGCTCAGTTCTGATACAATTGAATTCCCAGAACACATATTCGCTCACTAATGGTAGTAATATTAACTTGACAGCATGTTCACAGTTTTAACGTGTATGGCTAAGTCAAACACGGAACAAAATGTACTTAACCGCACATTCGTGTGTTATATGGTATTTGTTTACACTGGTTGCTTCTCGGTTAATGTTACTTACCAAATTAATTACTCAAATAACCTTTTCCATTATACAAATCTGAACAGGACGACTATAAAAATAGCTTGTGAAACACATCCTATCTGCAGCAAATGCTTCGAAATGTGTCGGCAGGTTTGTAAGGCCTGCATTACAATACGATATTTGTATTATAAGGCCGCTGAACCACAATATAATTATGCAAGTGCATATGTTATAAATCAATCCAGCAAGAGTGACGAAGTCCTTAGCTTGAACAAATATTATCTCTGGCTACATATGATCAGAAAATCAGATTTACCAAATACTTTTACAATGGTAAAAGTGGACTTCTCACATGGTGCTTATGGTTGCGGGATACCAGGATTAGATCCCCGGTCAGCCAAAGTCGGGTTATACCAAATACGTTTACAATGATTGTAATGGATTGTATACATAACGCTATTTGTTGTGGGATAACAGGCTTGGATTCCAGGTCGGGTCATATAAGATAATTTTACAATTGCAGTAATGGATTCCTTACATGGCCCTCATTGTTGCAGGATAACAGGCTTTGATCACCGGTCGGGTTATACAAAATACTTTTACAATTGTAGTTAAGTTTTCCCAACCTGTCCCTTAGTGATGCGGAATGCCCGGCATCGATGCCCGGTCGACTAAGGTCAGGTTATTCCAGATATTTTTGCAATAATAGTAATGTATTTCATATAACTGGCTTCGATCACCGGTCGGGTTATATCCGATACGTTTACAGTTGCAGTAATTGATTTCATACATGACGCTCATTGTTGCTGGATAACTGATTCCGATCCCAGGTTGGGCTATATCAGATACTTTTATAATTGCAGTAATAAATTTCATACATGGACCCCATTGTTCTGGGATAACAGGCGTTGATCCCAGGTCGACCAAGGTCGGGTTATATCGGAGACTTTAACAATTGCATAAATTCATATAACTGAAATATTGTTTAAAACTGCGGAAACGAAGTATGCAGTATGTTTTCCAAAGTTGATCAACACCAGTGTAGGACTAAATGCATAGCATACGTTTCACAACATGTCCATTAAGAGCTAACCCTTTCCATTTGCAAAAACATTTATCAAGCATCTGCAGCAAGAGATTTTTGAATCTAGATGAATTGTTCATCATGAGCAATTTATCTTCTGTTCAATAACTATACTTTAGTTATGTTTTTATACATGTTTTCAAATTCGTCTGCTGCTGCTGAATTGCCGCATGTGAGAAAGGGTTAAAGTCTGTACAAATAGTATGCACCGAACATACCGTATAATTGATTAGTTTATATGTAAGGGACTCTTTGAAAACCAACCTCTATGCATCTACGTCATCTGATCTGTTAATGTCCTATTTGTTAATAAGTCACAGAAGGTTTGAAGAAACTTCTGTTAAGCAATATGCATGGATGCTTATGTGGATATTTGTCCAGACTTGCAAAATTTACCTTACCGTTGGGTTCCTGTAGACCCGCTCATTCTACAGGAGTAATAATTACGCCAAGCTTTCTTAACGCGGAGCATCCCTCATAGAGAGATATAACGTGATCTGATTCAAGATCATAGTGATTGTCAAATTTGTCACGGAACCTAACCAGACGCATAAACTATAGATTACGTGTCTGCTGTAACTAATGGAAAAAAACAATGTAAAACCAGATCAACCTGCAAGGACGAGTATGGTGTAGATACCATTGCGAAGAATGTACATATGAGTACCTATGACATCGCATGTGATCAAGTTGTGAGACAATAACATATGCGTGTCTGAAACGACTATATCAGTATCTGTCAACGATTATTATGTGAAAATAAAATGAACACAAATGTCAAAAAATGAATTTGCATAAAAACATAGTTGGCATTTATTGAAATATCACCGTGTCATCGTGATTTCTAAAGTCCGTGTAACTTATTGATGAGTAACTTTAATATTGAAAGGTCACGCGAAAACCGATCTCCGTAAATGAATTGATTGTTTGGAGTTTAATGCTGTTTGCAACCTCAATTCAGGATTATTACGGCGGCCAGTTCACCTACCCGTCGTGTGTTCTTCCTAGCTTTCTCATACTCTGTACAGGAATCTTTTCATGGAAGGGATTTCTCGTCCACATAGACTGTTAGCCCATTATTGGAAGTCAAATCATACGATTTAGCATTAATATTTGTCAAATATCGGAATGTAATCCGAGCTTGGTTTCGAACTCACAACCCCCTGGTTTTACATTACATTTATCCAGAGGTTTTATTGATGACATGATTACGAAAACGGAAGCTGATCAGATAGTTCATCTGTCACAAAAGTCTGCTTAGAGCAATAATTTCACTTTCCAAATACTTTTGCAATGGTAGTACCTAAAGTGGACTGTAAAACCTGGATAAATGAAAACTGGTGTACAAGTCAGCAAGCAGAAGGTTATAACGCATATTTTGTCGTAGTATGACGACAGTGATTTTTTAAAGAACGGCAGCAATACTTCATTCAAAATAAAAATCAGCTGTGGTCGAGTGGTTAGCGTCGGGGATTTGAAACCGGGTATTTTTGTAAAAGTGATTGTCATATAGACGTAAACATTGTGTCAAAAGTACATATTGCTCATTATTCCACAAAGTCTTCAAAGTTGTCCGCTGCAAGGATACTTTGGGTGCAAAGGATTAACATGCATTAAAATAATCTGGCAACTAATGTTTAATCAAATCTGATCATTCAAGCATAACAACAGTAAGTCCGTCAAGGAAAGATGTCGCATGTGCTCATGTTTCATTCTATTAATTATCCTGCATATGTCACTATGTGGCTTGTCAAAACATACATAACATATGATAAAACCAGCAAGCTAAGGGGCCTGAACTCTAAATGATTTGGACGTACCGAGTCTAACCGACAGTGTATATTACGTTTGTCATAGTGGAACATGACAGAGGGAACCATCATCTTTCCTGTTGATCTAGTTATTTCAAACAGGTGTATAGAAATACCAAAATCCGCCGGAATCTACCTTTATCTATCGAATTCTACTAAAATACCCCAACATATTAAAAATATATTGCTCTAATATTACATACAAATGCTGAAGTGTATTTTACTGCTCCATCACCGATACCTCCAGCATTACTGTTAAGCATTTGAAATACAAATTCGGCTGTATGCGTAACGAAATCCCTTTACAATATGGTATTTAAATACCGAAATGTTTTTCTTTCAGATATGAATATGCAATCACAAAGTATAGATCTTCGTATTATCAAAAAGGTGAAATATGCAATACAAATATGGTTGCATTCGTACCAAAAACCCATCATGAGCTGGTTTTTAAATACCGAAATGATTTTCTTTCAGTATAAAAATATGCATAAATGAATAAAACATAACATAATTAAATCACTGGTACGTCGAAATTCCGTTCATAAAGTTTGATTGTAAGCATACCGAAATCACTTTAGTTTTAAAAACGAAAACCCATTTAGTCAGAGGCTAAAATGCAATGATTACCTGTACATAGTTTATGTTTACATTTTAGGTGGCATTTAGCGGATTTCGGCAGACATTTGGTAGATTTTTGTAGAATTTGGTAAATATTAGTGTATTCCGGTGACTTTTTGTATTTCTTTGCATCGCATTTTTCATACATTTCCTTCCTTGGTTCAACCAATTATTGCATGGACATTTGACGTGGTTAATCAAACAATACAAAGTAGCATTACCGATTGAATGACATATATTTTTTAAGTGTCAACAGATTAACGAAATCAGACAGCATTTTCTTTTAAACTGGAATAAAGCGTTTAGCACAATATGTCTGTATGCTTTTGCAAGAGTTTTAGTTTTAGGGGCATTTTTCATAATTGAATAAATGTATTTATATAAAATTGTAAAACCCTACACTTTAGAGTGTCTGAACCGAAATGCGACTTCATATTGAATTGGTCAGATATTTTTCGGTTCAAGTTAAACACAACATTATAGAGAGTTATTAAATTAATGTATATACAGAGTTTGGATTCATAACGGGCTATCGCAAATATCAAAACACGATATTTGTTTATATTAAAATAATGACATTTGAGAGTATCAAAGCCTGGCGCTTCAAAATAAAATATTCATATGCATATGACCATTATCTAGAATTTCAACATTCTGCATTTTTC
>JASEVX010001363.1:0-15000 GCA_031761405.1 Serripes groenlandicus
GTGTGTTATGATGAATTACTTTGTCGGGCATTTTCCATACAGTACATTTTGCCCTAGAAACGAGATCTGTCTTAGATAAGATTGGCACAGATTTTCCTCGATTTTCTTATCGTTCAGTAGATATGAAATAATCGTACTTAATACCCTTACAGGTTACAATATACACAATAATTCCTTCTTTGTTTCCATGTAAATCAACCAGTTTTATTCAGGGGGTGTAGGGGGATGGGGAATTATGCATTATGCAAGAAAGAATTCACTAGGCGAAAATGATTACCGTAATTTTGAGACCCAAAATCGGGACCAGGACAAGAGCGTGATTAGCATCTCTAATTTCACTTTCAAACAAAGTCAAAATACTAAAAGTGATCAAATTCAATCATTTCAGTGCATCCTATACACATTTACAATGAATTTAAACTCAATTTCATATATTTATTGCATTTCGGTGATGGTATAGCACTCATTTCTACGCAAACAAAGTATTTTCTTAGGGATTATTTGGCTCTAGATCAGTATGACCGCGGATGTATTTGGCGTAATTTGACCTACAGTAACGGGTAATACTCAATGGATATATTAGAGATTACTAGACGTTAAGGATAACAAGGTTTTACAGCCAGAAGTGTTAACAGATACCTATCAGATAATCTGACACTCAGCTGTCTCGTTAACCCTTTCCCTCATATAGACGCTTTCTGACGCCTCTGAAGCAGACGGATTTTTGGAAAACATAGTGACAAAAGAAGAAATTGCATAAAACGTGCACATTCTCCTTTTGCCACAATGTTTTCCATTCAATTATGGAGATTTTTTATGTTTTGACAAAATACGTTCAAAGTCGTCTGCTGCAGAATTGTCGTATGAGGGAAAGGGTTAATAAAGGGGTGATTAATGCATAAGAGCGGCGTCCTGCGATAAAAAGCGACTTGTGTAGATCCAGATCAGTCAGCACATCCGCGCAGTCTGATTTTGATATGCACCGTTCGTTAATTGGTCAAAGAAGGTTACAAGAAACTTCTGTAAAGCAATATCCAATAGGTGGCAGTCGGGATATTTCGATATGGTTCATTTAGCATAGCTGCACCGGCCGATTGTTATCTACGTGCGTAATTATTACGATAAGGTTGGTTTTTAATGAAGCACATGTATACATCGGCAATATCATCATGATCCATTTATAGTTTTATACCTTGTATTTACAACTATGTAATCTGTTACGATTCGCATCTTTCCAACATATTCATGAGCATCTCACGATTAAGGCTATTACAGTAAAGACTACGACAGAGGGTTAGAATAGGAAGAGTAAACTGGTCTTTTCCCACCAATATCTCTTGTATGAATCAACTAAACCCAATATTGTGGGTGCTCGAATTTTTTTTTCAATGAGACGATTCTTTTGAGTACACACAAGAAATACGCATCTTTTCTATAGCACTGCTTTAGAAGACGAAGACGAGCCTGTATGTACGCAATGTATCGTCAGGGCCTTCACTCTCAATATACATGTATATGAGTCAAAGATGTATAAACTTCTGACTAAAATATAGAGCTATAGCTCACCGGGTTTCACTTCTATACGCATTCATCGGAACCAATATGGTGATATTGTATGTTTATTTATATTGTGTTTTACGCTGCTTTAAACAATGTTTCCGTTATAACGCTGCGTTTTATCCATGTAAGTTACCAGTACTACTGGTCCAATTATCCTGACACCAGCCAGTCAGTCGTTATGATAATGCAACAACCCTGAGCGCTAAGGAAAAAGGAGAAATCGCCTATAATGAGCAATTTCTACTTTTGCCAAAATGTTGGCAACTGTATTCAATAGCTATATTTTCATAAATAAAGATTGTCATTTTCTTTGCATAGATGTTTTAAAAGTTTCTGATTTGATGTATGTGGGAAAAGGTTATTCAAGCACATATATTCGGAGTATATCTATATTTTCGAGGAGCGAATGATGCGAATGATGTATTATACATCATGGCGTGAATCATGTATTATATGTATAAGAACGTGTATCGACCATGAAATTAAACAGCATCGTAAAACGGAACTATTACATACATTATTTCTTGGATAATTCAATTGAAATAGGAGTCTGTTTGTATGTTCTTTTACGCAGCTTTCAGCGATTTTTGAGTTATATCAAGCCGTGTCCTCTATAAGTTACACCAGTACTATTGGTTCATATATCGTGACATCAGCGAGACAGCCGTAATGCTAAAGTAACAACCCTGAGTGAAATGGAGGAAAGGCACTTCTAACATTTTCAGAGTCACTAATATGGTGTTGCAGCTAGATCTAAAATCGCAGTACGCGGCTCGTATAACCCATTCCCTCATGTAGACGAATTTAGACGTATCTACAGCCGGCGACTTTTGAAAAAAAAATTACAAAAGGAGAAATCGCTGATAATGACCAACTCCGTCTTTCGCCAAAAATATTTTCAACTGTATTCAATAGCTATTTTTTCACAATAGCTATTTTTGTCATTTATAAAGATTGATATTTTTTGCATAGATGTTTTCAAAGTTATCTGGAACATTTTTGAAATATGTGGGAATAGGTTATATTAGCACATAACTCAAGTATGTCAATAGTATCGAGAATCACATGGATTGCGTGATTTATGTTAATAAGTTTGTGTATCGACCATGACATTGTTTGGATGGTGTTTCTTGCAGTTTTCGCCCATTTTTAAGCTACATCACGCCGTTTTCTGGATATGTAAACTCCAAAATCCTGAGCGTCAATGTATGACCCGGCCGGAGATCGAACCCGCGACCTCCCGCACTCTATGCGTTTGCTCTACCACTCCACTAACGAGGCGTTATAAGGAGGTTTCTGATCTTACCCCCAACATTAGCTCCCTTATCGGCTAATCAAATGCGTTGTAGGTAATCAAGAGCTAATCTAGGTTTCTGTACTCGGAATGCGATTTTATCTTTTGACTGTTACAATGCAATATGTAACGTCGAATTATTGAGATAGGTGACTGAAATATCGTTAGAAAAGGCATTTAAATCCAATTTAATCAATCCAATAGACTTACGAATATGAAATACGCCCCTTTTAAGCCACAATACACCAGATAAATTCCTAAATCAACCAGTTCCAACCCTCAATTGTCACACTTACTAAGCGTTTCTCAGGTAGAACACCCTACATCATTAAAAAGAGTTAAGAATAATCCAAAGAAAATAGGATGGGGGTCATGTATTATGCAAGCAAGAACTCACCCTGCGAAAATGGTTACCGTCATTTTGGAACGTTTTTCACATTCTCTACTTTCACTTTAAAACAAGGTAAAAAAACAAAAAATAATCAAATTAATCGTGTCCAGTGCACCCTATACACATCTACAATGAACTAAACTCAATGTCATATTTTCAATGTATTTTGGTTAAGGTATACACGAATCAAACATTTTTTAGCGACTATTTGGCGGAAGTATATGGCGTAATTTGACCTTACATAGAGCTCTGTGAATTGAGTCGTGTTTTTCACGCTCACTGATTACCGGCAAAACTTGTAAACATCCATGTCGTGTTTAATTACATATTCCTTTCGATAACAATCACTGGATGCAAACTATCTTAAACCATGTGCCACATACAAACGTTATTGGTCTCATCTGCAGCAGACGGCTGTGGAAAACAGTGTGATCAAAGGAGAACCTGCCCATTATGAGTAATATCTTCTATTGTCACACTGTTTTATTACAGTTTTAACACTATCCAATAGCTATACTTTCGTTTTTATGCGGGGGATTCAGCTATGCTGAACACCTCCGTATATTGTCATGCCCAGCTTTCAGGAAGTGTAAATTTGTTAATTTTTTGTGCTGCCCTCTGTTTTTTCAAAATGGACATATTTTCTTGATTGTCCAGGGATCAGATAAATACGTTTCACAACAAGCTAAACAGTATGCACATTATACAAAGTAAACGTACACAATGTAACATTTTAATCCATGAAGTTGTATACATAATTTAGAAATTTAAGTTAGAAATAAGGATCTTAAATGTTTCTTTTAAATATATGGAAAACGAGTAGCTTGAAAGTGGGTAGCTCAAAAACCTTTTGGGAAAATCCTTGCAATGAAAAATATGGGGGTCCCACCAATGACTTTAAACATGGTAGTAATGGCTGCTCTCCTTGGCGCTAAGGGTTTCGGGGATAGCATTACGACTGTCTGGCTGGTGTCAGGATAAATGGACCAGTAGTACTGGTTACTTATCCCGGAAACGGCGGCGAAAGGCACCAAACACTCAATCAGTCAACTAAGCATTTAGGACTTGATGTTGTCACTGTTAAAAGTGCACCACGGGATGGTCAGAATATGCTCATATAATATATATAGCCTAAGCATGACGCGCAGGATTACCCGGATAGACACGTTTAGCCTCCTGCGGATTTTCTGTTTCAGGAATAATTACTCTATACCTCTATCCCCCTGACACAGAATGTGTCGGCTCGGATCAGTCTGTGCTGATCTGGGTCGATACATTACGCAGAGGCCTAAATGTTGGTTTCCTCGCGTGACGGCTCATATAGAGATTTGGGGTTTTAATGACACTCATTCAGACGACTAGATAAGAGGGAGAGAACAGGAGAACAGGTCATTTCCCCCACAATATTTCTCATATTACTCAACCAAATCCTATGTTGTTGGTACTAAAAAGAATCGTCTCACTGATACAATTCTTTTGAGTACCCACAACATAGTGTTTTATTGTCAAATAAAGATTTAAGAACATGAAAAATGCCTATTATCTAGAACTATGCAGTCATTGGAATAATTATAGGGGGGCTTTCTATTTCCGCTGTTGTCAGTTGAGGAATTTAGGTATTTGTACCATACACTATGCGAATGGGGACGACTCCGGGGAGACTGTTTTCTAAAATTACTCTTAGACCCCAAATCGCTAGACGCTGCTTAAACAGTTTACATAGCAGGAGAGTCGACAGCATTTTAGATCATATAATTCAGGGCAATGCTTGATGAAAAAAATCGTAAGAACTAAAGGTGAAACATAACTGTGTATTTTTTTTATCTATTTTTCCGAGTACTCGGTTACTTGAATTACTAACCGATTAGTCGAATAGCATACGGTTAACCGATTAACCGTTGACATTCCTACGAGAAAGTAACGAACATAATCGTTTTAATTTGGCATCATGGAAATCAATCAATTTCTTGAATCCGTTAATGAATAATTGGCAAACAGTGAAGATTGGGATCAACTACAGGGATAATTAATTACCGGTTCATTTAGCATGTTCGTGTCAAACATTGAGAGTACATTATGAGTGTGGTTTTAGGTTACCAAAACATATATTTTGTTGTCGACTTTCTGTACGTATGTAAACATGAGATAAAGAACTTGACATTGGGCATTCATGGGCATTTATGGGAACTTTCTCTACGTATACACATAAGATCAGGAAAGTAACATCGGGCATTTATGGGAACTTTCTCTACGTATACACATGAGATCAAGAAAGTAACATCGGGCATTTATGGGAACTTTCTCTACGTATACACATGAAATTAGGAAAGTAACATCGGGCATTTATGGGAACTTTCTCTACGTATACACATGAGATCAAGAAAGTAACATCGGGCATTTATGGGAACTTTCTCTACGTATACACATGAGATCAAGAAAGTAACATCGGGCATTTATGGGAACTTTCTCTACGTATACACATGAGATCAAGAAAGTAACATCGGGCATTTATGGGAACTTTCTCTACGTATACACATGAGATCAAGAAAGTAACATCGGGCATTTATGGGAACTTTCTCTACGTATACACATGAGATCAAGAAAGTAACATCGGGCATTTATGGGAACTTTCTCTACGTATACACATGGAATCAGGAAAGTAACATCGGGCATTTATGAGAACGTTCTCTACGTATACACATGAGATCAAGAAAGTAACATCGGGCATTTATGGGAACTTTCTCTACGTATACACATGAGATCAGGAAAGTAACATCGGGCATTTATGGGATTTTTCTCTACGTATACACATGAGATCAAGAAAGTAACATCGGGCATTTATGTGAACTTTCTCTACGTATACACATGAGATCAAGAAAGTAACATCGGGCATTTATGGGAACTTTCTCTACGTATACACATGAGATCAAGAAAGTAACATCGGGCATTTATGGGAACTTTCTCTACGTATACACATGAGATCAGGAAAGTAACATCGGTCATTTATGGGAACTTTCTCTACGTATACACATGAGATCAAGAAAGTAACATCGGGCATTTATGGGAACTTTCTCTACGTATACACATGAAATCAGGAAAGTAACATCGGTCATTTATGGGAACTTTCTCTACGTATACACATGAGATCAAGAAAGTAACATCGGGCATTTATGGGAACTTTCTCTACGTATACACACATGAGATCAGGATAGTAACATCGGGCATTTATGGGAACTTTCTCTACGTATACACATGAAACCAAGAACTTAACATTGGGCATTCATGGGATATTTCTCTACGTAAAACACATGAAACCAAGAACATTGGGCATTCAATGGAACTTTCTCTACGTATACACATGAGATCAAGAAAGTAACATCGGGCATTTATGGGAACTTTCTCTACGTATACACATGAGATCAGGAAAGTAACATCGGTCATTTATGGGAACTTTCTCTACGTATACACATGAGATCAAGAAAGTAACATCGGGCATTTATGGGAACTTTCTCTACGTATACACACATGAGATCAGGATAGTAACATCGGGCATTTATGGGAACTTTCTCTACGTATACACATGAAACCAAGAACTTAACATTGGGCATTCATGGGATATTTCTCTACGTAAAACACATGAAACCAAGAACATTGGGCATTCAATGGAACTTTCTCTACGTATACACATGAGATCAAGAAAGTAACATCGGGCATTTATGGGAACTTTCTCTACGTATACACATGAGATCAGGAAAGTAACATCGGACATTTATGGGAACTTTCTCTACGTATACACATGAGATCAAGAAAGTAACATCGGGCATTTATGGGAACTTTCTCTACGTATACACATGGAATCAGGAAAGTAACATCGGGCATTTATGAGAACGTTCTCTACGTATACACATGAGATCAAGAAAGTAACATCGGGCATTTATGGGAACTTTCTCTACGTATACACATGAGATCAGGAAAGTAACATCGGGCATTTATGGGAACTTTCTCTACGTATACACATGAGATCAAGAAAGTAACATCGGGCATGGGAACTTTCTCTACGTATACACATGAGATTAAGAAAGTAACATCGGGCATTTATGGGAACTTTCTCTACGTATACACATGGAATCAGGAAAGTAACATCGGGCATTTATGAGAACGTTCTCTACGTATACACATGAGATCAAGAAAGTAACATCGGGCATTTATGGGAACTTTCTCTACGTATACACATGAGATCAGGAAAGTAACATCGGGCATTTATGGGAACTTTCTCTACGTATACACATGAGATCAAGAAAGTAACATCGGGCATTTATGGGAACTCTCTCTACGTATACACATGAGATCAAGAAAGTAACATCGGGCATTTATGGGAACTTTCTCTACGTATACACATGAGATCAGGAAAGTAACATCGGGCATTTATGGGAACTTTCTCTACGTATACACATGAGATCAGGAAAGTAACATCGGTCATTTATGGGAACTTTCTCTACGTATACACATGAGATCAAGAAAGTAACATCGGGCATTTATGGGAACTTTCTCTACGTATACACACATGAGATCAGGATAGTAACATCGGGCATTTATGGGAACTTTCTCTACGTATACACATGAAACCAAGAACTTAACATTGGGCATTCATGGGATATTTCTCTACGTAAAACACATGAAACCAAGAACATTGGGCATTCAATGGAACTCTCTACGTATACACATGCGATTAAGAAATTAACTTTGGGCATTCACGTGAACAGATAAATGCATACATTTGTTAGACATTAATCTAGCTATTGGACAATCTGATTGTTCTTTTTGTATTTTACTGGCGTACTTTCTCTACATATATACACACACATGCTACCAAGAATTTAACTTTGGGTATTCATATCAACGTTCTCTTCGTATACACTTGAGATTAATAACTTAACTTTGGGTATTGCTGGGAATGTTCTCTACGTATACACATGATATCACGGACTTAACTTTGGGAAATGGATGCGAACAGATAAACGCGTACATTTGTAAGATATGAAACCAGCCATTATCGGTAAGACGAGTAATTGCTAATTAACGAGATATTTATTTATGTGCTGACAGCATGCATGTTATAAACCCACCCCCGTGTACCGTCAATCCCGTCACGTCACGTGAAAACCATTAGTTTTGGTGTGTAACCCTTTATTCAGATCTAGATAAGTGGCATTTTTCATGTTCTTAAATCCTTATTTGACATTCAAACCCTATGTTGTGGGTACGCAAAAGAATCGTCTCCGTGAGACGATTCTTTTGAGTACCCGCAACATAGGATTTGGTTGAGTAATAAGAGAAAGATTGTTGGGAAAAGACCTGTTCACTCCTTCTTAGCTAGTCCTCTGCCTTTTATACAATACACTACACTATTTTATAGCGATGCGAGTTTGCATACAAAACATAAATAACAGCCTTTTGAGAAGGAAGTGAGAATAACAGAAAGAAATGAGGTAAAAAATGAAAGAAGACATAGTATTGTTTAAAATGTTTATATGTTCTTTTTAGTTTAAATGAGAGATGAATAACTTCTTTTCGTGATGTTTCCGATTTATTTCCCTAATACAGACGCATTTTGGCGCATAACTGTTTTAATTAGGGTTGTCTAAATGATTGTCGAGACAACTTTACACGTATTTTCTTCAGAATTGTATGTTGGAGTGTGCACTCTCATTAAATCCAGAACTAATCTTTGCTGCAGTAAAAAACGTTCGTAAAGATCTGATGACTGCCTGTTACACGTCGTCTCAGATTGACCTTCGAATCAGCCAATCAGATTACAGACAAAAAGTCGTTAGATATCAACAGAGGAGATAACGAGACAGGGAACCTGTGATTGGCGAATGTTTCTATTGTAAAGAATATTTAAATGAATAGGGTCAATTCGAGATGGCCTTTTATGCGATGTAAAGAATATTTAAATGCATAGGGTCAATTCGAGACGTCCTTTTATGCGATGTAAAGAATATTTAAATGCATAGGGTCAATTCGAGACGGCCTTTTATGCGATGTAAAACATATTTAAATGCATAGGGTCAATTCGAGACGGCCTTTTATGCGATGTAAAGAATATTTAAATGCATAGGGTCAATTCGAGACGGCCTTTTATGCGTTCTCGTCAAACTCAGTATATGTATAGCGAAGTATTTTTAGACTGTTAATAACAAAGTCTCACAACGAGCAATTTCTCTCTCACCACAGTGTTTTCAATTGTATTCAATATTAACACTTTCATTTATAGAGAGAGCTTTTCCATATTGTATCTAGATGTTTTCAAAGACGTGTGCTCCAGATTGTTGTATACGGACGAGGGTTAAGTAGTCTGTTTCATACCATCTGACAATATAACCACGTGAGTAACATAAATAACCACTTTACAGTTACTATTTTAACCGTTGCCAGGCACAGTATTCTAATAACATCACTTCCCAGAGGTCATTTCCACAACACTGGCGCCTTAGTACTCTAATAGTTATTGGCTATCACAGACTATAAGGTATGGCAAGCCGTTTATTATTTTTTCATTAAACTTTTACCAAAAGAGTTAATATTTGTTCTCCTTTTCGCCAACCGCCTAGTGTAGTGGTAAAGCGTCCGCCTCGGTGTTGGAGGTAATGGGTTCAATCCCCGCCGGGTCATACCAAAAACCTTGATAGCAATGGCTGCCCTTATTGGCGCTCAGGGTTGCAGGGTTAGCAATGCGACTGACTGGCTGGTGTCAGGATAAATGGACCAGTAGTACTGGTAACTAACTCAGTGATATAACTGAACAATTGTTGAAAGCGGCGTAAAACACCAAACAGTCAATCAATGAATCCTTTTTGCCACAGTGTTTTCAAAATAGTCTGCTACAGAAACGACAAAACAAGTCTAATTACGATCATTATAGATTAATTACTATTACAATGTTAACATACTGATAAATATGTACGTACACATATACACACTTCTAACTAACAAGGAATACTAAGTATCGATTAAATTGACAGATAAACCGTTCCACGAAAACACCAACATTATGGCCTCTGCGTAATGTATCTTGGCCGACACAGGGGGATAGAGGTATACAGTAATGATTCCTGAAACAGAAAATCCACAGAAGGCGAAAAGTGTCTTTCCGGGTTAGCCTACGTGGCATGCTTAGGCTGATCCGGTTCGATACTTTACGCAGAGTCCACAATGTTTGTTTTCTCGCTTTACCTGCTGCTCTAGAGACACTGTATTAGTAAAATGTATGATACCAGACGATTCCATTTACGTCCATACCAAATTGGCTCGGCGATTTCATACGAGGTCAGTCATTATATAACAGTATATAGGTCCCAAGTTGAAAGAGATCGGTATTGTTCGTGGACTTGGCGGTCATTTCCGGTTTTAATGACCGTAACTCCCACGATAACTACCGATACGGAAATACTTCATACGGAAATCGGCGAGCCAATTAGAGAAATCGGCCACGTCACATAATCATCGAATTTTTTTAATCAATGACAGTAACGATTATTTGAAGTACACATTTGTAAAGTTGAATTTTACTATAACCGATCTCTCCAGGCTCCCAAGACTTTCGTGTCTTTAGATGCTGAACAAAGATAAGCCTAGGTTCGAATACAACTTATACATATCATTCTAAATGTTATTCTTACTTCACAAAGAAGCACAATTTTTGATTTTCAAAACCATATGTTTTAACCAATCAGATATTGTGACACTTTTTCCAATTCAGATTATTATACACAACTAGAATTGTAATGAATTTATAACTTGGTTGATGTATACAGGTCTTAAGCGGACTGTCACGAAGGTCGATTTTCGTGTGACGTGACATAACTCCTTATAACAGGAGATGGGACAGAGACTCACAAAATCGATCGTCTCTTACCGCAGGCTGTCATCAGGACTGAAGTACCGCGTGCTCTTTGTTCAGTGTCCGAGATTTCACTCGTTAATATCCTTAACCTATATACATCTAAATGGAACAGGTGCTGTCCAGTAAATACTTTAACATAGCAATGATCAACTCGGACAGGTTATCACGTCGGTATCACTTCACCATCGTCAGTTTGTCTGTGTGTCAAGTTTTGAATTTAGAGTTTGTACACTAAATGGTAACATTGAAGAAAAAATGTATTTGAACTGTGTTCATTATGTCAGGGCAACATAACATTTAAGAAATTATCTAATTGATGAATTGTGAACATGGTAGACTCTGATCAGATTGCGCGGTGGCGTAGTCTGATCTGGTTATTACCGTATCCATATATGAGGTCAGTGTTTCTGCGGTTGACTCATATTGTATTTTTCATTCCCCCCGCCGGGTGCGGGAGGTCGCTGGTTTGATCCCCCGCCGGATCATACCAAATACTTTGAAAATGGTAGTATTGGCTGCCCGGTTTCGGGGGGTTAGCATAACGACTGACTGACTGGTGTCAGGAAGAATGGACCAGTAGTCCTGGTAACTAAATTACCCAGAAAACGCCGTGATAAAACTGAAACATTGTTGCAAGCGGCGTAAAACACCAAAGAATCAATAATTCCCCCGGTATAATGTTAAAGAAGCGGAGATTTATTAATTATCTGCTAGACGGGTTTACATGGCAACACCATAGGCGTTCAGGTCAGATGGGCCATCCATTGTTTGTACATGGGTCAATCGATAGTCCTTCAAAACGGCTCAGTTCGTGTAAACGTACGTTCGTGACCCTGCCATGTATACATTTCAGAGATCCAGATAAGGAGGGGTATTTAACTCCTTTCCCACAATTTCACTATCATTATTAAAGCAAGACTTAATATAAACTCTATGTTGTAATCAAAAGAATCGTCTCACTGAGCAACTAAGGTTTTTGAGCACGAAGCTCAGTGTGAATAAGATACATATTTTAAATTAACATACATGGTATTAATGAAAATTGTTGTCGCAATCTGACATGAGACATGACGGGCTCAGGAAGTAAGATGTTCAAAATCCTTTTCCAAACACTACTACTACTGTAGCAGATGATATGAGCCGTCCCGCGAGAAAACCAACATTATGGCTTCTGCGTAATGTATCGACCCAGATCAGCCTGGGCAGTCCGCGCAGGCTAATCCGGGCCGACACATTCCGTCTAAGGGGATAGAGATATAGAGTAATAATTCCTGAAACAGAAAATCGTAAAGTGGCGAAAAGAGTCTGTCCGGGTAAGCCTGCGCGGCATGCTTAGGCTGATCCGGGTCGATACGTTACGCAGAGTCCACACTGTTGGTTTTCTCGCGGGATGGCTCATATATTTTCTTATTAAAGTCGCCTCTTTGTACATGTTACATAATATCAAACAAGATACACCAATACAGTTTATAAATAATTGTACAGAACCAATCGAAATAAAACAGAATTATAAGAGACTAAGAAATCATCACAGTCATATACCTTCATAGGTAATTAAACATGTCAAAGGTGATAAAGAGCTATGCTTCTTCCGTTGGGGAATCATAGATAAATGAAACTAATCAAATTGACATAAGATACAATAAGGTTATACATATATAGCAACTATTACATTCGTTATATTGTATAAATTCATATAAACAAATGCGCTATTTATAACATATAACAAAAAAAATAAAACAAGTACAAAAAAACAGAACAAAACACGACACAAATGGTAAAATACTGGTATATAAACAAGTGAAAGACTACTTACATAGATAAATTAATCTAGTTTTTAAAATATTATTAGATTACAGGTTTTGGCACTAATTCTTGCTAGGTAGCTATGCGATAATATTAATGATAACATATCAATATCGGACATAATGAGAAGTAAAGGGTTGATCGTAAGGGCCTTACCGATCACTGGTTTACAGTTTACACTATTTTTGACCCAACGTCGTCGCTAAAGGGACAGAGACGGTCATTTTCAGTCAGACCTTCGTACATCTTAGTTTCTATTATAATAGGCGCAAACCATATCTAAACTTACTCAAAGCTGACCTTTGTGTTGGGGACAATATTGATTTACAATAATTGTGTGTAAAATAGCTAGTCTTCATTTTAGAATAGTTTCTAAGCTTATTTCTGCCCTTGCAACTTTTACTTTCATGTTTATTCATTCTTTCTACCCAGTCATTATTGAAAGCATACATTTTCGTCTGGTGAATTCTTTTTTCATAATGTAATGCATGAACCCTGAATGTTACTGTACAGGAATGCAAATGAGCCGGGTTTTGCGTTTTGGAGTTTTATTGATTTACATGTACCGTAATAGGATTATACATGTATACAGATAAATTGGCTAATTGTGTATAGTTTTAATATGTTTATCAACAAACTCGTCTAGTACTAATTAACGCGTAGACGGACAGTGAAGGCTACATATATATATGGAGAGACTGTGCTGATGTACAAGCTTGCCCGAGTCTTCACTGTACCCATATGCATACAAACGAAGAAATGGCTAGACGCGACTTAGGTTAATTCGTTTACGTGACTCAGTTAAACTAATCTTCAAAGATCGTTAATCCAGTATTTAGGCTCATTAGCTGTATTTTACGAGTAGAGTGGTCTGTCCTATAATGAGACAATACGTGTAGTTATTTTTTAAAAATAACTCGATGTTAGTTTATCTATGCCACTGAACAAAAAGAGTGACAACTTATCAACAGCAGTTACCAAGCAACGGTTTCACACATATCATAATACAGAGAATCACTGCTTGCTGACGTTTCATGTTCCATCATTAGAGATGAGCCGTGAAAGCACCGCGATATATTGGATCTAACAACAAAAGGCATAGCGAGAAATGGAGAAACTGTCCAGAAACACGTTCTCCTGTTCCAATAATAATTTTAATCTGAGCAAAGATCATACCGCACTCAAGTTGGATGGTTTTCTTCGGTTGCGGTCAATGTGAAATAGCCCATATGTAGGTTTTAGTATAAACACCTTGTAACTTAAACGCATCTTAAAGTATCTGCAGCAAATGTCTTTTGATAACATTTTATCAAAAGAAGAAATAGCTCATAGAGAGCAAGTGCTCATTTTGCCAGTCTTTTCAATAATTGAAACATTTAAAGAGTTTTTTCTATATTACGGCGAAAATGTTTTTAGAATCGCCTATTGCAGAATTGTTGAATGTGGGCAATGGTTAAAGGTCTGTGCTCAACGAATATGATGGTCAATAGAACACATTGAAACGTTTGAGTAACGAATCTGAAAAACAAGTTTAAACATTGTGAACAAATGAGGAATTGCTACTTTTAAGCAACATTCTGTTGTCCCTATACTCTTTTTACAAAAATATGTACTGTCAGGGGCGTAGCTTTGCAATAATCAATGTGTAGGCCGTCTCGTGATAAAATTAACATTGTGGACGTATCGACCCGGATCAGCCTAAGCATGCCACACAGGCCTACCCGGAAAGACATTTTTCGCCTCCTGTGGATTTTCTGTTAATAACTACTCTATACATCTATCCCTCTAAGACGAAAACGAATTATGTTGCATCCCCTAGTTTAATATGAGACGTTCTACGAGAATACCAATAATATGGACTGTATCTACCCAGATTAGCCTACAAAGTCCGCGCAGGCTAATCCGGGCCTTCACTTTCCGTCCGAGGGATAGAGGTATAGAGTAATGATTCCTGAAACAGAGTATTCACAGGAGACGGAAAGTCTCTGCGTCATGATTAGGCTGATCCGGGTCTATACTTTACGCACTGTTGGTTTTTCTCGT
>JASEVX010001364.1:0-15000 GCA_031761405.1 Serripes groenlandicus
AAATAGTAGCATAGTATATTTTGCATGACATGCAGTGCCTTTTCTTTTATTTATTGTGGTTATTTAATAACCTGCAGTGTAAACGTGTGTATGAACAGTAGAATAACCAATACATGTTATGCAAACAGCGTCATATGCAACACGAACAACATTGTATGCAGTTCAAATGACAATTTATTCAGTCACTGTTCCGAAATATGCGGTGGTATTTTAATTGTACGCAGTAGTTTAACCATTATATGCGGTGCATTTTTCATGACGATGATCATACTTTTCGGCATTCTGAAAGCGGTGTAAAAACCATTTAGACAATAACGCCGATCGACAATTTATATATAGCCTGCCATTACACTGCCGCTCTGCGACCTTAAACTTTGGAATAAGACTATTTCTACATGCCGTGATTTACTTCGGAAACTACTCGGAAATTTAATAGCTGATTTTTCCCAGCTTTGAGTATTGTTTTCGGACCATAATTACAAACATTGGCAACCTAAATGAGAGTATATGTAGAATAATATTTGCCTTTTTCCGATTCTGGCTCTAACCCTAACTCTAATCTTTTAATGCTATAGTTATGAACAATTTCAACAATCCATATCATATTGAATAACACGCTGTTTGCTTTCCGTATTAGTTCTCTTACTTTCGCTTATATTTGTACTTCCACACCTTGATCAGGGGCGTAGCTCCCTTTAGGCACTGTAGGCACGTGCCTACACATTTTTTGTCAAAATGCAGCTGCGGCGATAGACATCTGCGTAATGTATCGACCAGATCAGCCTGCGCTGTCCGAAAAGTATCTATCCGCATAGGCCTGTGTGGCATGCTTAGTCCACAATGTTGATTTTCTCACGAGACGGCCTATACATTTATTATTACAAAGCTACGTCCCTGTTGATGACTCGTCACGTTGGTGAAAGTTTGCGCTGGCTACGTGATGCCAATTCGACGTTATTTCGAGCAGTAACAAACCGTTCAAGGTCAAATTACGCTAAAGACATCCGCGGGCCCCTTTGATCTACCGTAGTGCGTAAACAAAATGGTTGTACATCTGGCCCAGACTGCATTGGATATGTGACAATGGGTGTAAATTCTTTGTAAATATGTAGAGGATGAACTGGAACTGTTTGATTCGATAATTTTAGGTATTTTGACCTTGTGTGAAAGTGAAAGTAGAGTATGTGGAAACCCAATTTCAGCCAAGCTGGATTGTGTTAAAAAGGACGGTCCCCATCTTCACAGAGCGAGTTCTTTCTTGCATAATGCATGACCCTATATTTTCTATGGATTATTTTAAAGGTAAGAAGTATCTCTTTTCAATGATATATGGTGTTCTACCTGGGAAACGCGTAGAAAGTGTGACAAACGAGGGTTGAAGCGGGTTGATTTACATGTAAACAATGAAGGAATTTATTTGGTGTATTGTGACCTCAACTATCCAACTGATTCAATGCACGCACGGCTACTGCTGTGCCCGTATGCAAGTGATATCTAAACCCTTTCACACACTAGGAAAATCTGAAGCAGACGACTATGGACAATCTCTGTTACTGAAAGTTTCATTATTGAATAGCCGATCCCCGGTAGCCCAGTCAGTAACGACACGGGCTGTCAATCCATGGGTTGTGAGATCGAATCCCAGCTCGGCCAACATTCTTTCCGACGTTTGACAAAGGTCAATGTGACACGCGTCATTCGTCATTCACCAATAGGCTAATAATCTTTAGGGAAATCAACCCAGTTGTTTTGAAAGTATGTTGTGTGAAGTACTGGTGTGAGAAAGATAGGAAACACATGAGTAGGTGAACTGGCCGCCGTGATATGACTGAACATTTGTTGAAAACGGCGTTAAGCCCGAATCAATCAATATAGTTAAATACATTGTGGCAAAAGGAGATAGTGCGGCTCATTGTGGGAAATTTCTCCATTTGCATAATGCTTTCAAAGGTAGTCTGCTGCAAAGAAGTCAAAGTACGTGTGTATGTTGGAAACGGAAAACATAAATCTTACATACTTATCAGTTTCGGATTTCTCGGTAATATACGATAACATCCTCTCTGGCGATACACATTGTAATGTGTCATTTAGTATGCTTTCGCTATGTTGTTATCAGTTTATTACTAAAATATATACAAACAGAATCATTATATCTACGTCATTTTATCTGAAGAGGTATAAACCTCCATGAAGTAGAAAACCCGGATATCGGACACAATGCAGTGCTTTGTCGTATATTTAGTGGGATGAGACTGCTCGGCTCTTATTTGATAGTTTAAAACCCAGTACTCAGCCATTAGGCAAGGGAACAGTCGATGAAAGACTACAGGAAAGTCGAGTCGAGAGCGTAGGGTCGCCCTCGCTACGTAAAAAGGGAGTAGAGCTCTTATTTACCAATGAGAAAGTTGTATTTACAGAATATTTACAAACCTCCGAAAGTCGATGTGTGTGAATTAGCTCGTACATTATATAAATATCATATGGCAGCATGTGTGACATTGATCAATATCGATCACACATGCTGCCTTATGATATTTATTGTATTATACCGAACAAAATTAAGTGACGTCACTGCTGTATGCTGTATGACGTCACTGCTGTATGTGTATAAGGGAGGAAATCACGTCATGATTTAGCTAAAATATTGAAGCAGTTATTTGCCCTTATATGCCATTCAAAATATCACTGCGGTCACATGACCTGACGTGTCAAAAAAGTTGAAAATGTTTCTGATAGTCAAAATCTCTTTTTCGGGTAATGGGATTTTACCATTGTAGACAAAAGTGAGGTATAATAAAGTTAAATATCACATGCTTGTTTTCTTTGGCAGCCTATAAAAGAGCACCCACCTGTTTTTGTTTGAAGAATGTATAGAACTCGATAAATATGAACATCAATAGTATGTTATCTATGAGATATACGTACATTGTATGTCAGATATTCCCTTGAATGTTTCTTTGACTAATGCAGATCAAGGTCAAATATCAAGGTCATAGTCAACCTGCGCTAATTCACAGGATAATCTGGTTCTAACCTGGTTATACATGCCATACGGTTTGTATTCCTGGAATGTCGCTCTAGCAGCACCATGGGAAAAAGATTATTGATATTAACCTTTTCTCTCATACGACAATTCTGCAGCAGACGACTTTGAACGTATGTTGTCAAAACGTAGAAAATCTCCATAATTGAATGGATAACCTATGACTAAAAGTGGAAAACATTGTGGCAAAAGGAGAAATTGCACGTTTTGTGCAATTTCTTCTTTTGTCACTATGTTTTCAAAAAGCCGTCTGCTGCAGAGGCGTCCGAAAGCATTTATATGAGGGAAAGGGTTAAGCCAGCATCTCGGCTATGACTTCATTATGACATAAACATAGGTTGATTCTTTGTTTATCTGGTAATTAACGCCGCTTCCATCTATTTATCTCGACGTTTCCTGGATACGTTACCAGTACTACTGGTCCATTTAGTCAGGCACCAGCGAGTAAGTCGTAAAGCTAACAACACCATTCGGAAGAGGACATCAATTCATTACTAATTTATTTACTGCCATTTTAAAGTATTTGACACTCGAACCAAAGACCTCTTGCATCCAAGGGGGACGTTTTACCGCTACAATACCTAGTCGGTAACATCCAGTGCAGCAACAGGCCTAACCGTTTAGTAACACGCGTTGTTTAGGGCTATGTTTTGATAGCCGGATAGATAATGCACTGCCGAGAATGTGCTCGGATCTTAATCCTTGCATTTACAATAGCAACCTATTTACGATAGACGCATACTTATATATATATATATATGTTGGAGGGCATCTAGGTTAAGCTTTTGAAACCCTTTATAAATAAGAGTTATATAATTGATTAGATTTGAAAATATTGTGACAAAGCGAAAACTGTTCACCTTTATAACAATGTTTTCAAAAGACGTCTGCTTCATATGCGTTAAAATGCCTCTGTTTGAGAGAAAAAGTTAATGCATTGCCGGGAAAGATGTGCTCGGAACTGCAATTTTGCACATGCAATAACAACCTATCTACGATAGAAGTAGCTCAACAGTTATATTTGGGAGAAACTATTAATCATTGAACGTGCCAGCCATCGACCAAGGTGTCAAAAATGCATATGAGCCGTCCCGCGAGAAAACATTGTGGACTCTGCGTAAAGTATCGACCAGGATCAGCCTAAGCATGCCGCGCAGGCTAACCCGGACAGACACTTTTCGCCTCCTGTGGATTTTCTGTTTCAGGAATCACTACTCTATACCTCTATCTCCCTGAGACGGAATTTGTCGGCCCGGACTAGCCTGTGCGGACTGAGTCCATAATGTTGGTTTTCTCTCACGGAACGGCTTATAACATTGAACAAACAAATACTTCATTTTTGTGCAGCTTTTATTGCAATCTGTCTCCCAACAAAGAGGTTTGCAGGAACCGTAAATATTTCACTGAAAACTGTTTAGAAAGAATTTGGCAATGGAAACCTATTTTGATGATTTTCATCGAGACGATCAAAATAAATAACAGAGGAAAATAAGTTACATTTGAAAAATGGACGCATACATGATAATGTATTTAATAAAAACAGAGCTAAAATATTGTGAGAAAAGGTTGAACAACGTCGTGTTCTGCGGACACGTTAAGGTCAGCCTGTACACCTGATCCGTCTTATCAGAATCTACACAAGTTGACAGAAGTCTCTACCAAACTTGAGTAAGTTATACGTGAACAGCGTTGATCTGCGGGGATAAAGTCACGTCAGATAAATCATCGTACCCACACTTATGTATATGTACACTCTAGAACGGGACTAGTATGTGCAACCTTATTGTGATCTATGAATGATTGTATAAATCACGCTGAAGGAGTCGTTCAAATACCTTTTTTCAATACTTTAACCACTGCAGACTGTTTAAAGTTTTACAAACTATACGTCTAACAAGAGTTGCTGCAAGATGCAGCAATTGGATGTTAGCGCAGGAATCAGCATTGTATGGCTTAAGAAATACTGTTTGATTCGAAAAATACGAAACCCGCTTTTAAATATAACATTTGTCTGCGCATGCGCGTCCTTATTTTCCCTTAATATATTCTTAAAATCGCAAAATTTAGCACAATAACTTCGCATTTATGAACATATTCCAATTCTCCTGTTATTAAAACCCCTGTGGTTCCCATTGATGTTACATAGACTCCGCTCTGGTATACTGCTTGTGTTCAGTTGAATGACTTTGGTCAAAGTCAAGAGAAAAGAATGTATATTGTTTTCATGGCGCATCGACAGCTAAGGTCATTTAGCGCGCATTTAAATTTTATTATTCATGTTCTCTGGGTGAACAAACCAGTACTAGGCTAGAAAATGTGCCTTGCCCAAGGGCACTCCACCATGACCGAATTGCCGCGACTGGGGATCGAACCCGGGACACCCGGTTTCGAAATCCCCGACGCTAACCACCCGACCACAGCGGATTCCTCAAGAGAAAAGAGGGAGAAATGTAACGGGAACGGGGTATAGGTATAAATATCACTTCTACAGCCTTGCTGTGGAAGCCGGCTTTTAGAGCGACGTTGGTAGAGTGGTTGATCTTTTCGTAAATTTAAGCAACGTTCATCGCGGTTAGTGCCTGGATGGGTGACCGGCGATGGCTTAACGCCGGTACACGTTACACTATGGTTTTAATTTATCGTGATTTTAATTATTAAAAAAAAAATACTCGCATATAAATAGACTGGTTCACTAATCTTAATCTTCTATTGCAAACTAGAACGACAACCAGTCTAGTGACGAATTGCTACGGAAATATCCGAGACCTGACGGTAAAATACGGCGCATACGCGATCAAGACGATTAACACGGCGCATGCGCATGCCCATTGCACCAGTGGTAGTTCTAAACACAACCAATATATGCGCTGGTGCTAATGCACCCGCGCAATGAAAATGTCAAATCAATGCTTCCATATTATAGACATACCCTACCTTTCACTGCTTTACCCTGCTAACTGTTACATGTACTTTCTGCTGCTACTACTATCGTATAATATACTACCCTACACTTTTTTTTTTACTGTTAAAACCAACATTGTGGACTCTGCGTAAAGTATCGACCCGCGCTGTCTTACCCGGATAGACTCCTGTGGATTTTCTGTTTCAGGAATTATTACTCTATACCTCTATCCCCCTGAGACGGAATGTGTCGACCCGAATCTGTCTGTGCGGACTGCGCAGGCTGGTCTGATCCGATACATTACACAGATCCATAATGTTCGTTTTTCTCGCGGGACGGCGCATGTGTTCTTGTGTAATAGTTGGAAGTGTGGAAGATTTAACATTAAATATTAATTTATAGGTGTTTTTTAAAATAAATTTATAATTTCAAACACTATTGGAACGCAAATAACCCCGATTAGTTGTGCACTTTTGGCATGGTTTTAACCAATTTCATTTAACCCAGACCCACACTTCGCTTTAGTAGCACACGCTCGTTTAGATCTGATGACTTCCCCTAACAGGTCGTCTTAAATTGACCTTTCTCAACAATACGAGAAAAACCAGCTGTACAGCCGTGAAAACACTTGATCCGGATTCGGTATTATATTAACCATGCTTGTTATGGTGTATTAACAGTGAGTCATGTTCGATCGTGCTTGGTTCATTCGTTCATTACGTTATCCTTATACATGTACATGTAATTTATATTTGGTTTAACAAATAAATAAGATATTATTTTTATCACATATTCATGAAATACGCTGTGTTTGCTATTTCGGTGTAAGTTGTAAATTTGATCAATCAAATAAAATTCCGATGAAAGATATTTTTGCATTCATGAATTTTTTGCCGATAAAGCATTTGAACCGTCCCGCGAGAAAACCAACATTATGGCCTCTGCGTAATGTATCGATCCAAATCAGCCGGCTCAGTCTTCGCAACAGAAATTGCTAAAACAGAAAATCTACAGGAGGCGAAAGGTGTCTATCCAGGTAAACCTGCACGGCATACTTATGCTGATCCGGGTCGATACTTTACGCAGAGTCCACAATGTTGGTTTTCTCGCGGGACGGCTCATTTAGCTTTCTCTGTCTTTCAAAGATTTCCCCACAATTATCACGTGCACGCTTTTATTAAAAAAGTGTCCTTAAGATGAAGAGATCAGTATACATATGCTACGTGATATGATTCGGAGCATGAACTCGCACCTGATGGTATGAGAGAGGTCCTTCCCACATATGACCTTATTGTTTAACGATAGACATACGGATGTCGTAATTTGAGGTTATGATTCTGTCAGAGACCCGGCAAAATAAGTAACACAGACAGAGCTAACCGAAGAATGAATTACGCGATCAGGGAAATCTTTGAAAGACAGAGAAAGTAAAATGAGCCGTCCCGCGAGAAGACCAACATGGTGGACTCTGCGTAAAGTATCGACCCGGATCAGTCTAAGCATGCCACACAGGCCTACCCGGATGGACACTTTTCGCCTCCTGTGGATTTTCTGTTTCAGGAATCACGACTCTATACATCTATCCCCCTAAGACGGAATGTGTCGGCCGGATCAGTCTGCGCGGACAGCGCATGCTGATCTGGTCGATACATTACGCAGATGTCTATCGCCGCAGCTGCATTTTGGGGCATTTTGAGAAAAAATGTGTAGGCACGTGCCTACAGTGCCTAAAGGGAGCTACGCCCCTGGCGATAACGGTTTTCATAGTTTATGTTTAATATTATATAAACTGTGCATACAGCCACTGTATGTCCTGTTAAAAGTTCTTTAAACCGGACACTTGATTTCGTCTAGAATATATCGTAAACCGAACTTTTAAGTTGCTTACACATATCGAAGTATCTATACCTAAGCATAATGCATACACAGCTTATTATAATAATTGCGTACTAGTGGAATGTACGCGTTGAGAACGTTTAAAAATGTATACATAAGTAAAGCGACGTCGTTGACGTTCATAAAAGACGTCACGACCAGCATCAGAACTAGTTATGTAAACAAGACAAGTATTGCCTTATAATGATCACATTACAATATAACTGATATCATTTTAATGGTAAATGATTATAAATTCAGATCATGCAAAAGAAGTAAAAATGTCAAATTTGACCTCATTGTTTGCTTTCTCATGGGTTGGCTCGTTAGTCGGACTCCTTTCGTGACAAATAAAAATGGTGGAATACTGAAAGACGAATTTCAACGCTGATGCAAATACCCGTTTGTCACAATAAGAATTTTTGCTTAATGTTGAAAGATACTTAGTATTAGATCTGACGTATATATATATAAAGAGCTTTCCCGAAATTAAGATGCTTTAACCATATGCTGGGCATTAAAGTTGGTCGACATACCAACATATGCATGTACTGTCGTCACTCGATTACCAACAAAGAGGTAATTGACCGAGAATGTCATGCTTTTTTCCATTGCCAAAAGTGTTCTCTTCAGCGTGAGCATTTCTTTTCAGTTGGTTTAGCTAGACGACTTTTATTTTCTTATGAACGGCAATAAAAAAGATATCTGTATCTTTGTATACCATGTATACCATATATAAATTCTGATAATCAATACCTACAATAGGGGACACATAATGCATTGTTCATGTATTGTTAAACATTTTGGGCCGAAGGGCTATATTGTCAATAAATGTATTGACTTGACTTGAGTAATTTCTTACAAATAACTTAAGTGATTATTGCTAAAAAAAATAAAAAAGCGAATGGTGTAGATTGAGATAAGACGGCACGAATGTATAATGCTGATCTTTGTCTACATTATTCATTGATACGATTTATACGTATGTTGTAAATGTGTTTGTAAGTAGCAGAGAGTGGGATAAGGGGTAACATACCAGAAACAAGGTCAAAAGTATATGAACAGATTGCCTGAACAAAAAATCCATAAAAAAAACTAGTCCATTTTTTTCTGCGGTTGTGTATGTTTCTGCAGCACGATACAATTTCAACTTCACTCACATTCCTATGGGAGAAAAAAGCATGTAAGATCTAACGATCTAACTAATGGGGGAGTATAACCCTTAGCCTGCTGTATGCATGCCACTAATATAGGTATCCTTTTTTTTTTATTGTCGTGTTTCTTTGCATGTATCAAGCTTTGCTATTTCCCATTCCCTGTTATCAACATTGTCTGTTCTATGCTATCAGAAACATTTCTATTTACGTCTCTGGTGCTATTTTACGCTAGGCTAATCACATGTTTGCAACGTATGTGTTTCTAAAATAAATAAATAATCATACTAGAGTGTATGTGTATTTTATGGAGTTAACGTTTGCTAAATATTAATAAATCAGCAGAATTGAACAAGGTTGCTCCATATTCATAGACTGTACAGGTATACGTAGGTCGTCCAATGTACGTGTACATTGTTCAAACACGTTGTAGAAAGTCAAGTATTGAAGGAAAACAACATGCACAACTTACCATTCTCTTTGGCTTGAATCCGATGAATTAACTTCTCCAAAACGTTTGTCTATTCCCTGTTAAGTTCTGAATGTTCTATACAGTGCAAAGTTCAAATTGATCTATTCCCTGTTAAGTTCTGAATGTTCTATATAGTGCAAAGTTCAAATTGATCTATTCCCTGTTAAGTTCTGAATGTTCTATACAGTGCAAAGTTCAAATTGATCTATTCCGTGTTAAGTTCTGAATGTTCTATACAGTGCAAAGTTTAAATGTATATATTCCGTGTAAAGTTCTGAATGTTCTATTCCATGTAAAGTTCTGAATACTCTATTCCGCGTAAAATTATAAATGTTCTATTCTGTGTTAAGTTCTGAATGTTCTAGTCCATGTTAAGAACTGAATTTCCTTTTCAAATTTATCTATTCAGTGTAAAGTTCTGGATGTTCTATTCCGTGTAAAGTTTAAATGTATTTAGTCCGTGTAAAGTTCAAATTGATCTATTCCGTGTAAATTTCAAATTTATCTATTCCATGTGAAAATATGATTGAACTATTCCGTATAAAGTTCATGTTTAACAGTTACTATTCCGTGTAAAGTTCATGTTCATCTTTTCCGTGTAAAGTTCATGTTCATCTTTTCCGTGCAAAACTCATGTGTATATATATATATATATCGTGTAAAGTTCACATTTATATATTCGTGTAAGTTCCGGATAAAAACACATGATCCAATCTCCCTCTCTGTCTGTAATCAACGTTCTCTTTTCATCCGAGCCACACGCCGGTTTTTAACAACTTCCATACGTCTGTAGCCAAACACGTATTAAACTGTTAATCTCTCCAAATCTCGTGAACCGTGACAACTGGAAACTGAATAACCTAGGAACTCACCCTTATTCCGTTAGATTTCTACTGTCTGCGCGGTGATGTGGTTAGCCATTCATTTCGGGCCGGAATCAGACCAAGTTTCGATCCCTGGTCGGGTCATACCAAAGACTCTGAAAATGGAAGGAATGGGTTCAAACCTGTCGCTCAATAATGCAGGGATGGCATTACTCAACCCTTTCCCTCATATAGACGCTTTCTGACGCCTCTACAGCAGACGGCCTTTTGAAAACATAGTAACAAAAGAAGAAATTGCACAAAACGTGCAATTTCTCCTTTTGTCACAATGTTTTCCACTTTTAGTCATAGGTTATCCATTCAATTATAGAGATTTTCCATTATTTGACAAAATATGTTCAAAGTCGTCTGCTGCAGAATTGTCGTATGAGGGAAACGGTTGAGAGTGTAACATCGATGTCCGGAAAATGTATACCAGTAGTACAGGTAGAATACACAGGAAACGCGGTTATATACCTGAACACAGTGGAAAGCAGTGTAAAACACCATTCAATCAAACAAACAAAATTCCTAGAAGCGATAACAATAACGTCTAGCTTGTGACAGGTTTAGCGACTAGTTTGTTACAAGTTTAGCGACTAGTTTGTTACAAGTTTAGCGACTAGTTTTTTGGTAATATTGATAAATGAGTAACGAGAATTGTGCACCAAGATTAGACTACACGAATGTGAAGGCTGATCTTGGTCTATGGTGCTTGTACTTTTAGCTGAAATTCATGCTTAACCATACAAGCAAATCTTAAAATGAGGGGATCAGTGTTGAAACATTTTTCTGATACATTGAATGTATCTGCAGCAGATAACTTTTGAAAAAAATCTTGAGGAAAAGGCTTAAAAATCCCAAAGCCAAAATTATCACAAGATTCGAGCCCGGGACGCTCTACCACTGCACCGATTTCATCCACACTTCTTTAACTGTTTGCATATGTTTAAGCGGTTTACATTGCCTGGCGATTTATTAACAGAAATCGTATAGATCCAACAGTACAATATACAGACAGCCAGAAGACACACACAAACACTATCCATGTGTCCAATAAACCGGAGAACAGGAGCATGAATCGAGGCGGCGAAGGATAAAATCCAATGATGCTAAACAGAATCCGCACTTGTTATGATTAGTTCATTGTATAAAAAAAGAAATTCGATTTGCTTGCGCAGCATCACTTTTTCAGATATATTATATAGATACACTGTTTATAAAAAAAAATCCTAAATGTTTCGTGACTATATCGCAACCAACGCAGATCCAGATTTAGGTTGAACGGTGGCGTTTGATCTAAAAATGAAATGGTCGCAAATGCCCTTTACTTGGTTTTCTTGAAATACAGTGCTCCAAAAACGTATTGAAATATTCTTGGACTAATAAGCGATCAAAATAGACCAACGTCAACCAATGCGGACGGTCAGAATGATTTGGATCAACACTGGTAGCAATGGTCTAGAGTAAACGAAAAAGTGTATTGTTTAACACACAGGCGTCCGGTTAGCGGGTTCGATCCCCTATCAGTTCATACCAAAGACTATGGCTTTCTTTACCTTTTTGGTGCTCAAGGCCTTTGGATAAGCATTACGATGTAGTGCTTGCAACTTACACAGAGAGCGCCGTGATATTTATAACTGGAGGCGGCGTAAAACACAGCCCACAGACAAACAAACACAGCCCACGGACAAACAAACACAGCCCACGGACAAACAAACACAGCCCACAGACAAACAAACACAGCCCACGGACAAACAAACAAACACAGCCCACAGACAAACAAACACAGCCCACAGACAAACAAACGAAGCCCACGGACAAACAAACACAGCCCACGGACAAACAAACACAGCCCACAGACAAACAATACAAGTATTTCTATGTAATAGCATCACAAAGATGCGACAAGATCCCCGTATTAACGTACGGCGATTCGAATATTTAACCATTATGTCGTTATATTCGAAATACTCCAAAAAGCAATTACAACTTCGTTGTTCGCTTACAACAAAAAGAAGATAAAAAACTATTCATTGGAAACAAAAACATCTGGAATAAACATTATCGGCTTAACCCTATCCCATATACATCTAATATGCACCAGACGTTGAAAGTTTAAAAACATCTATGCAAACATATACAAGTCTCTATAAATGTACAATAGAAATACAAAGGAGAAATTGCAACAATGTTTTCAAACGTCTTCTGCTGCAGATGCGTCAAAATAGGCCTGCAGATTAGAAGGGATTAACTTCAAAAAACAGAGGTAGATTAAAAAAAAACACATCAGGAATTATAGAAGGAAATAGTGCAAAGTATGACACAGTGTGGCAAAAGGAACATTCCGTCTCAAACTGTGAAACTCCTTTTACGTCGGTGCTTTTAAATAGTGTTTATGCATAATGAAAGTTGCCCGTATCAGGCAAAATGTGTGCTGACAATATATATATATATATATAGAACACGAATTGCTCCACCTTAAAACCCCCAAAATAACATCAACTACATACTGAAAACGTTTTTATCCATTTAACATTCGTTAACAAAACAAAGTATATTAACCCTTTCCCTTATATAGACCCTTTCTGACGCCTCTGCAGCAGACGGCTTTTTGAAAACAAAGTGACAAAAGCAGAAATTGCTCAAAACCAACAATTTCTCCTTTTGCCACAATCCACTTTTAGTCATAGGTTATCCATTCAATTATAAAGATATTCTATTTTTTGACAAAATATGTTCAAAGTCGTCTGCTGCAAAATTGTCGTATGAGGGAAAAAGTTAAAAAGGTCAGTTACTTAACAACAAATAAAGGAAAGACGAATTACTAAAGAGTGTTGAAGACCTCATGGCACAAAGGGAAAGGGTTAACACGAAATTAACTCAAGTTAAATTACTCGGGTAAAGTCAATCCCGCACACTAGCTGTCCTAAAGCTTGTTCAATCCGACCTATTTCCTCTGTGATTACTTCTTGTGGCAAATGGAAAGTCAGAACAGATGACCGTTATATTTCTCGTAGAAGACTCCCAGCGTAAAAAAGTCATAGACAGTCTTTATTGCATATTTATTTATATATAGAGAGAGATAAACAATAACAATGAGTTATATTGACAAACGTACAACAAGCAGGCGCCACGCAATACACTTAGTATAGTTGTGTACATTATCTTTTTTACAATTCATTGTTGTATATAGACTAATGGAATCAATCCCTTAACCCTTTCCCACATACAAATCTGGAAAAAATAAGTAAAAATATCTGTAAGGAAAAGTATAATTATTGAATAAAGTTAAAGTGTGTAACCCTGTTTTCGAAACTCGTCTGATGTTTGGAAAGATAAAAGTCAATATGTTAGATCCGTATTCGGCTGCAGGCGACTTTAAACAACATGTGCGTGTACTTCGTTGTACACGTGTCAATTACGAATAATGTAAGCCAAACAAAGCATGTGCATTTCAATGCGAGTGATATTTAACATATTTTGATTTAAATCGCATTTACATAGCATCTATGTATGAAGAGATACCATATAAAACCATTAATAGTGACAGTTCTAACAGGAAACATCACGTTGGAAAACCATGGTGGTCTGAAGAACTGTCAATATTATGGAATGAGGTATCTAAATCCGAAAAGCGTTGGTTACATTGCAAAACTAGACATGAAAAAATAAATCTCAAAAGTCGTTATGTACTTAAAAGGAAACACTTTGATAAAGAGGTTCAGAAGGCGAAGCGCTATCATTGGTATGTTCTCCAAAGGGAATTGTTAGATGACTGTAACGTTGGCCAATCCAAATTTTGGAAAAGTATTGGTAAAGTCGGCATTGGTAATAGAAAAAGGAAAACAATTCCCGAGGAAATTATTCTTGATGATGGTTCTTCGTCTTCCTGTATAGAAGAGGTTTTAAATAAATGGAAAAATGACTTTAGCTCTCTGTATAATAGGACCATTTCAGTCCAGCCTTCACCATCCGATTCTTCTGATAATGATGCTAACTTGTTACCTATTCATAACCCAATATATGTGCTTGAGATCAAGAAAGCAGTTGATGCTTCTAAACGTGGTAAAGCGTATGGAGTAGATGGAATACCCTCTGAAGCCCTTATAAATGATACTACTGTTATGTTTTTACATGCCTTGTTTAACGTATGTTTTAGTAATGGCATTGTTCCCTCTTTATGGGGGAAATATGTTATTAATCCAATTCCCAAGTCAGCTAGTCTTGATGCAAGAAACCCCCTTTCTGACAGAGGTATATCGTTGGCTTCATCTATATATAAGTTATATTGTTTTATTCTTAATGACAGACTTTCTTCTTGGGTCGAGCAAATGATATTGTTACTGATGAACAAAATGGTTTTAGACGTAATAGAAGCACAATTGACCATCTGTCCTCTTTGACTAATATCATCGAGGCCAGAAAGATGTCGAAACGTGCAACATTTTGTGCATTTATTGATTTTAAAAAGGCATATGATTTTATAAATCGTGATTTACTATGGCATAAACTTTTAAACATTGGTATAAGAGGCAAAATCTTAACCACTATCAAATCTTTATATTCCTCTGTATCGTCATGTGTACGGGTTAACTCGTTTAATACAGACTGGTTTGATATTACATCAGGATTGCGTCAAGGATGTATTTTATCTTCTGTACTTTTTAATTTATTTATCAACGACCTTG
>JASEVX010001365.1:0-17766 GCA_031761405.1 Serripes groenlandicus
TTTAACTACAGACGTCACAAAGGCTCCTCTAACTTAACACAAATATAGTTGATGACATAGAGAACTATTCAACTACAGGCGTCACATAGGCTCCTCTAACGTAACACTGCATATAGTTGATGACATATACAACTATATAACTATTTAACTACAGACGTCAGATAGGCTCCTCTAGCGTAACGCAAAATATAGTTGATGACATAGAGAACTATTTAACTACAGACGTCACAAAGGCTCCTCTAACGAAGCACAAAACATAGTTGGTGACATAGAGAACTATATAACTACAGACGTCATAAAGGCTCCTCTAACGAAGCACAAAATATAGTTGGTGACATGGAGAACTATTTAACTACAGACGTAACATAGGCTCCTCTAACGTAACACAACATATAGTTGGTGACGTAGAGAACTATTTAACTACAGACGTCACAAAGGCTCCTCTAACGAAGCACAACATATAGTTGGTGACATAGAGAACTATTTATTACAGACGTCACATAGGCTCCTCTAATGTAAAACAACATATAGTTGATGACATATACAACTATATAACTATTTAACTACAGACGTCAGATATGCTCCTCTAGCGTAACGCAAGATATAGTTGATGACATAGAGAACTATTTAACTACAGACGTCACATAGGCTCCTCTAACGTAACACTGCATATAGTTGATGACATAGAGAACTATTTAACTACAGGCGTCACAAAAGCTCTTCTAATGTAACGCAAAATGTAGTTGGTGACATAGAGAACTATATAACTATTTAACTACAGACGTCAGATAGGCTCCTCTAGCGTAACACAACATATAGACCAAAGGATTCTCTAACGAAGCACAAAATATAGTTGATGACATATACAACTATATAACTATTTAACTACAGACGTCAGATATGCTCCTCTAGCGTAACGCAAGATATAGTTGATGACATAGAGAACTATTTAACTACAGACGTCACATAGGCTCCTCTAACGTAACACAACATATAGTTGATGACATATACAACTATATAACTATTTAACTACAAACGTCACAAAGGCCCCTCTAACGTAGCACAAAATATAGTTAATGACATAGATAACTATTGAGCGACAGACGTCACAAAGGCTCGTCTAACGTAACACAAACTATAGTTGATGACATAGAGAAATATTTAACTACAAACGGCACATAGCCTCCTCTAACGTAAAACAAATATAGTTGATGACATATGCAACTATATAACTATTTAACTACAGACGTCACATAGGCGCCTCTAACGTAACGCAAAATATAGTTGATGACATAGAGAGCTATTTAACTATTTAACTACAGACGTCAGATAGGCTCCTCTAGCGTAACACAAATATAGTTGATGACATAGAGAACTATTTAACTACAGACGTCACATAGCCTCCTCTAACGTAACACAAATATAGTTGATGACATATACAACTATATAACTATTTAACTACAGACGTCACATAGGCTCCTCTAACGTTACACAAAATATAGTTGATGACATAGAGAGCTATTTAACTATTTAACTACAGACGTCAGATAGGCTCCTCTAGCGTAACACAAATATAGTTGATGACATAGAGAACTATTTAACTACAGACGTCACATAGCCTCCTCTAACGTAACACAAATATAGTTGATGACATATACAACTATATAACTATTTAACTACAGACGTCACATAGGCTCCTCTAACGTTACACAAAATATAGTTGATGACATAGAGAACTATTGAGCGACAGTAGTCAAAAACGCTACTCTAACGTTACACAAAATATACTAGTAGTTGGTGGCATAGAGAACTATTGAGACGGAATGTTTCGGCCCGGATTAGCCTGCGCGGACTGCACAGGATGGTCTGGGTCGATACATTACGCAGAGTGAGTCCATAATGTTGGTTTTCTCGTGGAACGGCTCATATATTTGTAAGTTAAACCCACAAACCGCCAGACGCTACTCTTTTTAACTGTATCTCACCTGCAGACGCATTTTGACGCAATAGCAGCAGACGACCTTTGAAAACATTGTGGCACGAGGTGACATTGTTCATGATAAGCAATTTTCCCTTTGGCCACAATGTTTTCAACTTTATTATTAATTAAGCTATCTTTAATAGAGAATTTTACGTTTTAGTCACCATATTTTCAAAGTCGCCTGCTGCATATTTGCTGTGTCTGGGAAAGGGGGGGGGGGGGGGGGGGGGGGGGGGGCGGTAAAGGGGTCTTAATTTCCAAAACCAAAAGTAGTAACAAAATGGTGAGAAAATACTTCAGAAGACTATTTTGTCGTCACAGAGGACTGAGCATCAATTCAATTATTACTTACACTCACTACATTCCAAGTCTGTGATAGTCCAGTTCCCAGCAGCAGTACATACCGTTTGTACAGGCCAAGTCGAAATGTTTTCCGGCGATTTTGGATATTTGCCGGCTGGACAAGCAAGGAGTGCTTTGCCATTGATGGTGTTTATGTTGCCGTATACAGTTAGGTTACTGGTACCTACAAGTGGTTCACATTCTGAAAGTATCACGTAATCATATTTAACCCCTTCCCTCTTGTAGACACATTTTCACGCCTCATCAGCAGACGACTTTTTAAAGCATTGTGGGTTAAAAAGAAAATTTGCCAATAATGAGCAATTTCTACATTTGTCATAATGTGTCGATAGTTCAACTTTCCCTTATAGATAATTTCCATAGTTTTGCTGAGATGTTTTCAAACTTAGGAACAAAGCATATATGTATCGCACAATTGAAACTTCGACACAAGTGTACACAAAAAAACCAGTAATTGGATAAGATGTTAAATCAGGAAATATATGGTTTGGGGTGGTAGCACACATACACGGTAAAGGATAACATTTGAAGGAAAACAATGGCGATTATTTATTAGAATCAAAGCATTCGAAAATGGTAACGAATTATATTGGCAAAACCACTATTATTTGTGAAGACTTATATAGCATCTGTAACGAGTTCATGGGTAGACCAGTCTTTTATAACAAGTACATGGATAGAGGAAGCTTCTGTAACGAGTACATGGGTAGAGCAGTCTTCTATAACAAGTACATCGGTAGAGCAGTCTTCTATAACGAATACATGGGTAGAGCAGTCTTCTTTAACGAGTACATGGGTATAACTACATTCTGTAACGAGGACTTGGGTAGAGTAGTCTTTTTTTTTAAGAGTACATTGGTCGAGTAGTCTTCTTTAACGATAACACGGGTAGAACAGTCTTCTTTAACGAGTACATGCGTAGAGTAGTCTTCTTTAACGAGTACATGGATATAGTAGTCATCTTTAACGAGTACATGGGTAGAACAACCTTCTGTAACGAGTACGTGGGTAGATCAGTCTTTTTTAACGAGTACATGGGTAGAACAGTCTTCTTTAACGAGTACATGGGTAGAAAAGTCCTCTTTAACGAGTACATGGATAGAGTAGTCTTCTTTAACGAGAACATGGGTAGAGTAGCCTTCTTTAACGAGTACATGGGTAGAACAACCTTCTGTAACGAAGACTTGGGTAGAGTAATCTTCTTTAACGAGTACATGGGTAGAGTAGTCTTCGTTAACGAGTACATTGGTAGAACAGCCTTCTGTAACGAAGACTTGGGTAGGTTAATCTTCTTTAACGAGTACATGGGTAGAACAACCTTCTGTAACGAGGATTCGGGTAGAGCAGTCTTCTTTAACGAGTACAGGGGTAGAGCAGACTTCTGTAATGAGTACATGGGTAGAGCATTCGTCTTTAACGTGTAAGTGGGTAGAGTAGTCTTCTATAACGAGTACATGGGTAGAACAGTCTTCTATAAACAGTACAAAGGTAGAGTAGTCCTCTTTAACGAGTACATGGGTAGAACAGTCTTCTATAACGAGTACATGGGTAGAGCAGTCTTCTTTAACGAGTACGTGGGTAGAACAACCTTTTATAACGAGTACGTTGGTAGAACAGTATTCTATAATAAGTACGTGGGTAGGGCAGTCTTCTTTAACGAGTACATGGGTAGAACAGTATTCTATAATAAGTACATGGGTAGAGCAGTCTTCTGTAACGAGTACGTGGGTAGAACAACCTTTTATAACGAGTACGTTGGTAGAACAGTATTCTATAATAAGTACGTGGGTAGGGCAGTCTTCTTAAACGAGTACGTGGGTAGAACAGTCTTCTACAACGAGTACATGGGTAAAACAGTAGTATATAACTAGTACGTGGGTAGAGCAGTCTTCTTTAACGAGTACATGGGTAGAGCAGTCTTCTATAACGAGTACGTGGGTAGAGCAGTCTTCTTTAACGAGTACATGGGTAGAACAGTATTCTATAATAAGTACATGGGTAGAGCAGACTTCTGTAACGAGTACATGGGTAGAGCAGTCTTCTGTAACGAGTACGTGGGTCGAGAAGTCTTCTATAACGAGTACGTGGGTAGAGAAGTCTTCTGTAACGAGTACGTGGGTAGAGCAGTCTTCTGTAACGAGTACGTGGGTCGAGAAGTCTTCTATAACGATTACGTGGGTAGAGAAGTCTTCTGTAACGAGAACATGGGTAGAGACGTCTTCTATAACGAGTACGTGGGTAGAACAGTCTTCTGTAATGAGTACATGGGTAGAACAGTCTTCTGTTACGAGTACGTGGGTAGAGCAAGCTTCTGTAACGAGTACGTGGGTAGAGCAAGCTTCTGTAATGAGTACATGGGTAGAACAGTCTTCCGTAACGAGTACGTGGGTAGAGCAAGCTTCTGTAACGAGTACGTGACGTGGGTAGAACAGTCTTCCGTAACGAGTACGTGGGTAGAGCAAGCTTCTGTAACGAGTACGTGGGTAGAGCAAGCTTCTGTAACGAGTACGTGGGTAGAGCAAGCTTCTGTAACGAGTACGTGGGTAGAGCAAGCTTCTGTAACGAGTACGTGGGTAGAGCAGTCTTCTATAACGGGTACGTGGGTAGAACAGAGACAATTCATGTGTTACTAAAATAAACCTGCAATTTACGGATGCGTGAACATTCCGTCATGTGATGAATCGATTGAATTGAGTAATGATTGATGGTTTATGAAATATTTAACAGTTTGTAATTTATACCCAGCAATACGTCATAGTCATACCTGTGTAGCGTAAGACCAACCTGTGCATTCGATGAGTTTAATCATAGTCAGAGAAGGTATAAATACCAGATGAATTATAAAACCTATTGACAAACAAGGAGCTTGTGAAGCAGATTATATGGATTCGTAATCATATATTTATCTACGCTGGACATAACTACAATGTGGTTTATTTATTTTCTATACAGGGATTGTGAGTTCGAACTCTAATGTGACCGACACTCTTTCAGACGTTTAACCAAAGTCGCTGTGACAAGCGCCAATCGTTTTTCCATCAATGGGCTAACAGTCTATGTGGAAAAGTAGCAAGCTGCTTGGAAAGTCTGTTGTGTGGAGTATTGGTGTGAGAAAGCTAGGAAAAACAAGAGTTGTATAACAGGCCGCCGTGATATGACTTGAAAATTGTTGAAAACAGCGTTAAACCACAGCCAATCAATTGTTGTCTACAGCTGTCTTCACGTGTAATCAGTATTGGTCCCCTGCATATGATTGGACATGTCACACGAAAACCTATCCACTAACGAACTTAACGATTTAAAGATATATCAATGTGTATCGAATATTCCGTTTTCATCCTCTGTTTCAAAGTATATTATAGCTAATAAGGGACTTGACCCTCTTTCTACCTCCGTTTCGAACACTGTTAGAACTAATGTTGGCTTTTACACTCTTTCTTACACCGTCTCGAGATCTGTTATAGCTAATGTTGGCTTTGACACTCTTTCTTACACCGTCTCAAAGTCTGTTACAGCTAATGTTGGCTTTGACCCTCTTTCTTACACCGTCTCGAAGTCTGTTATATCTTATGTTGGCATTGACCCTCCTTCTTACACAGTCTCAAAGTCTGTTATATCTTATGTTGGCTTTGACACTCTTTCTTACACAGTCTCGAAGTCTGTTATATCTTATGTTGGCTTTGACATTCTTTCTTACACCGTCTCAAAGTCTGTTACAGCTAATGTTGGCTTTGACCCTCTTTCTTACACCGTCTCAAAGTCTGTTATATCTTATGTTGGCTTTGACATTCTTTCTTACACCGTCTCAAAGTCTGTTACAGCTAATGTTGGCTTTGACACTCTTTCATACACCGTCTCGAGATCTGTTACAGCTAATGTTGGCTTTGACACTCTTTCTTACACCGTCTCGAGATCTGTTATATCTTATGTTGGCTTTGACACTCTTTCTTACACAGTCTCGAAGTCTGTTATATCTTATGTTGGCTTTGACATTCTTTCTTACACCGTCTCAAAGTCTGTTACAGCTAATGTTGGCTTTGGCACTCTTTCTTACACCTTTTCGAAGTCTGTTATAACTAATGTTTTCTTGTATCTCTCCGTTTCAAAGTATCTTACAGCTAATGCTGGCTTTGATCCTTTTTCCGCCCCCGTTTCAAAGTATTTTATAGCTAATAAGGGACTTTACCCTCTTTCTACCTCCGTTTCGAACACTGTTATACTAATTGTTCGATTTGCCCCTCTTACTCCCTCCGTTTCAAAGTATGGTACAGCTAATGTGGGACTTGACTCTCTTTCTATATACATTTCGAAGTATGTTATAACTAATCTTGGATTTTCCCCTCTTTCTGCCTCCGTTTCAAAATATGTTTTAGCTAATAAGGGACTTGACCCTTTTTCTTCCTCCGTTTCAAAGTATGTTATAGCTAATAAGGGACTTACCCTCTTCCTTCCTCCGTTCCTCTGTTTCAAAGTTTGTTATAGCTAATAAGGGACTTGACCCTTTTTCTTCCTCTATTTTAAAGTCTGTTATAACTAATAAGGGACTTGACCCTCTTTCTTCCTCCGTTTAAAGCCTGTTATAACTAATGTTGGATTTGTCCTCTCTTTCTATCTCCGTTTAAAAGTATGTAACAGCTAATATCGGACTTAATCCTCTTTCTTCCACCATTTCAAAGCCTGTTATAGCTAATATTGGCTTTAATCCTTTTTCTTCCTTCGCTTCAAAGTATGTCTGAGCTATTTTTCTTACTCTATCTCTTATAAAGTCTATTCCAGCTAATGAATAGTTTGATCCTCGTTTTGTCCTCCGCGAAAAGTGTTGTCTACATTATACTTTAAACTTAAACTATGATAACTCTCCGTACGTGAAAGTATAATTATTGATAATATAAATATTGTTGCCACAATGTTTTCAAATATCGTCTGCTGTTATTGCGTCTACACGTGAGATACAGGTTAGATCATACACAATATCTTAATAACATGACCATTTTTATTCCTAACATATAGAATAAAATCGTTGCTCTAACACATTCAGATTGGGTTTTTTTTATTTTTTAAAAAGTAGAATTTAAATGCCATTGAGAATGGTTGGCGATATCTGGTCCCAAAACTAAAACAGGTTTCAAACGTTACCCATGCTCAAGAAACGTTCGCCATGCTCAATGCTAGTTACTGAGTCGAGAACGTTTCTTGTTTTATAGTTTTGGAGACAGATTTTCGTTTGACCCTTACCTTTGATAACACACGTTCCATTCTCGCACACTTGGTTGTCACTGCAGGATGGGCATAACGCTGGAACTGACTGTAAAAACAAAACGAGCCATGTAATTTATTTTGGGGTTGTGTTATATGTGCGAATAGTGAAGCCAAGTGAGCCAATGTATCCACATAGATCCTACCAGCACTTCTATTGACTATCGGAAAGGGGTTGAAGTCGCGAACGGCAGGTTAATGCTTTGTGAATAAAAGGGGTGTAATCAGACACATCGAGCGCTCGGCGAGTGCCAGACAAAAGCTGTAATTTGATTGGTTGGTTCTGCTAGCACACTCCAAGTTTTTGGCGAGAGCCAGACAAAAGTTTAAATTTGATTGGTTGATTCGGCTAGCACATTCCGAGTGCTCTTCTGAATACGTCCTTGTTGTCGACTTACACGAATCACTTCAAACACATTTTAGATTTTAACTTGAAATGGCTTTCCCTGCTTGACGCTCAGGGTTCTGGGGGTTACCATTACGACTGACGCTAGAACATATAGGCCTTTTTCTGATTTCGTTTTCCAACCATATTTGCATTCAATTAAAATAGATAAATTTAGAATAGCTCTTACAAGATTTTGTGTTTCTGCACATAGATTAGAAATTGAAGCTGGAAGATGGCACTAATCAAACAAAATACCTTATAATGAAAGAAAATGTAAATTATGTAAAACTATCGAACATGAAATGCACTTTTTGTTAGAATGTCCAATGTTTTCTGATATACGAATGTTATATATTAAAAAATATTATTGGAAACATCCAATTATAATAACATTTATTGAATTACTTAAATCTGAAAATGAAAATATAGTTAAAAATTCGGCCATATTTGTTTACAAGGGTTTTGAAATAAGAATGAAAATTATTATGTAGATTAATTCTGTTTCAGTTGCATACTTAATATGAATATCAATGTGGAAATTGCGAAAATGCCCACATTTAGCAACTTCGCCACCTCCTTCAATGATTTTTGAGTGATTTTCTAAGTTTTTCCTTCTCTCAAATGACTGATATACATATGATATTAATCCAATCCAATACAATACAATACAATACAATCTCTTTATTGCCTCCTATGTTGGAGATATCGTACAATTTACAAACAGTAAACAAATATATGAAAAAGAAAAAAGAAATGTACACAAACAAATGAACAAATGAACGAACGAACAAAACATGAATAAACTCAAATACAGTACAGAACAGAACAGAACAGAAATTTTATTTTCAACTTAAGCATATACAGCCCATGGTTGATATTCACAAATATACATACAGAAATGGTTAAGACAATGAAATAGTTGAGAAATAGTACTTAACTAAGTTTAAATTAAATAAGTTTAAATAAGTTTAAAATCAAGTTTATATGCATATGTATAAATACACATATATACACAAGTAACTATATAATTATATATATATATACACATACCCATACACATACTTACATATATATATATATATATATTAATTTCAATATGAAATTAATTATATCAAGAAAGAAAGTGGGACTGTTAACGCCCGTCTAATAAGGATGCTTTTTATTTTCAAATAGAGAGTTTTCTCATCTCAAAAGCCTTGAGGCAAAATGACGAAAGATTACATAAATATTTTTTTCTTTCTGTGTTTAAGAGTTCTATGAACTTGTACATACTTGGACGTTGTGCGTAATAGCGCGGTATGAATTGTTTTCTTAATGTTTCATAGAACGGACAAACTAATACAAAATGGAACTCATCCTCCAAATCATTCAAATTACATAAGGTACAAATTCTTTGGTTCCTTTCAATGTTTTCATGACGACCAGTTTCAATTCTTAATTTATGGGATGTCAACCTTAGCTTAGATATAATGTTTCTATACTTTGGAAAAGTTAAAATGTCCAAATAGCTAGACCGTTCAAATATTATTTTAAACTGTCTAAAAAGTGAAAGTGATGAGTAATATTTGACATTTTCTTGCCATGTACATATATACATATCCCTTAATCTTTGCCGTAGCAGAGGTACAAATACATTAGCATTTACAGACTCCGGATACAACCAAATCTCGCGAAATCCTGCATTTTGCAGGATATCGCGAACTTTGGATGACCAGTTAACAATATTTACATCCCTTTCTGCTAGAGATCTTTGATCCAATGTCAACGTTCTGAGGATACAATTATGTGACTTTTCCTGGTATAATTTTAGCCAGTACTTAACAATACGTATATATCTAGATATTTGTAGAGGATAACGTCCAAGTTCAGCGTATATAGCCAGAGTCGAAGTGCTGGTTTTAACATTTAGTATCCATTTACAGAATTTTTTATGCACTAATTCTAGGTTTTCAGCAGATAAATGTCCCCAGACCTCACAACTATAATTCAAAACAGACTGGACATGAGAATCAAATAAATCAAGCATGATATTGATAGGCACGTCCAATTGATTTGTGACATTAAACAAGGCGTTCATTGATCGCAACGCTTTGCCCTTTAATTCGTATGTTGCTTGTACAAATGAGCCCCTGCAGGAGAACACCAACCCAAGATAGCTAAAACTTTCTACCATTTCAATGTTTTCACCTTGGTATGTCCATGTATAATCTTCTTTCAGAACACCCTTTTTCCTAAAAATCATAACCTTTGTTTTTTCAACATTTACAGTCAGACTCCATTTGTCACAATAACTCTTTAAGCAATTCAGGTTCTCATGCAGTGCCTCCTTTGATTCCGCAAACATTACTGCATCGTCAGCAAATAATAATAAATATATAGATAGTTGATCCATGGTCACCGCAATAGTATTAGAATGGTGAAAAGCATTTTCAATATCATTTAGAAAAAGGGAAAACATCATCGGGGAAGTTATTTCCCCTTGGAATAAACCGATCTCGCTGCTGAAATAATCAGAATATGAATTCAAATGACTAACGCATAATTTGACCTCGTCATACATTGAACGAATAACGGAAAAAAGTTTTCCATCAACTTCTAATTGAAGCAATTTAAACCAGAGTGAATACCTATCAATAAAATCATACGCCTTCTTAAAGTCGATAAAACAACAATACAATTTACCCTTTGCTTGAAATTGTCGTTCGATTAAAGCGTTAAGGCAATAAATAGCATCTACTGTACAGTGATTATGTCTAAACCCAAATTGAGCGTCTGTCAAAATATCGTTATTTAATGCCCAATTCTTCAAACGTTCGTTCAATATGACAGTGAAAAACTTAGCAAAACAACTTGTTATTGTAATGCCACGGTAATTATTGGTATCCGTGCTATCACCCTTTTTATTTCTTTGGTTTACCAAAGAAGTATAGTTACGGGAAACTCAGGGCTAACCTCGTTAATTCCAGTTCTCATGTTGCCTACGCCTGAATGTAGTTCTACCAATATGCACTGCATTTTCAAATAATTCAGCATTATTGATAAAGAAACACAATAGTTATCTTATAAGTTGTATAGTGTCGTCTAGTTTTTGGAAAGGAATTTCGTATTGATATGTAATAGAGTGTTTTAAATAATCGAACGCGGTAGAATTGATCCTTACACTTATTTCGACCGAAGTACACACAACCGATTTGCCGATACACCGGTACCAAATGATTAGCCTACGCGCAATGTAGTACCTGATTTTAAACGCTTACGCTTGAAGTACAATCAAAGGAACCCAGTAATTGCTGAAAATTGAAAAAAATATAATTAGGATTTAATTAATCTTCAAAAGCGCATTGACATATGTATAATTGATGGTCTTTTATAGCGCAAGAATATACTAACATATGCTACCGGAAATTCCCATATGTAGTAGGTAACTTCAAATATGGGGTACGTGTTAATACCGGAATATACTGAATATACAGAAATAGACTTTAATATACTGAAATACACTTGTGTAATTACACAAATAAGCATTTTTGAATCGACTCATGGCCTTTTATATGTATCAATACCGCTTAGAGTTGTTGGTCAGTCCGATTAAAAAATGAATTAACACTACACAACAATAAAACAAGTAAAGTGTGAAATACACAATCCTGTCAAAAGGATAAAACGGGTGTAAAGTTTTCAGCTGACAAGATGGAATCCAACCCGGGAAAATTTCAACAAATATGAAGTAATGAAAGACAATACTTTTCTGTGCTGTATGTCGATTCAAAACTGCTTATTTGTGTACTACACGAGTGTAATTCAGAGTATTTCGGTATATATTCAGTATATTTCGGTATATTTCAATGTATTCGGGTATTTCCCACGTATCCCGAGCGTGCAAACCTGTTATGTTTTCGTTTTTCCTTTTATATGCAATTTCGGTGTTTTGAAATAAGTTGCATAGCCTCTCTGTAAGTATTATTTCGGTGTTTTGCTTTTATAAAAAAATGTGATTGTTCAATTGAACTGTCAATCTGCCATGTTGTTTATTTGAAACAAAGTTATCTTCGTACCCTAGTTATTTTGTACTCATTTTGACAGCTATTTCTACTTTCGTTAAAGTGTTACAAACTCCTTTCAATAACTTTCATTTATAGAAATATGCCTTAATAACACCTCAATAAAGTCGTCTTTCTTTTGTATCTGGGAAAGGATATTTAATTGATGTGTGATGCAATTTTTGTTTTAAAATGTGTGTTGACTCGTGTTATTGTTACTGATTTTCCAAAGAGTTAAATTTTTCATTCAGTTAACAGGTTTTTAAGTATATTACTATAACATAAAAAAAACTCTCTGACACCAGGCGCGTAGCTGGACCAAATAGAATTTGCAAGCCGCTATACAGAAATCATGCATGTACTTTAATGAATTAATTATTGATATGAAGAAAAGTAGAATCAAGAAAATAATGTACAAGCTTGGGCTTTTTGGCGTAACAGCAGCTACGTGCCTGGACACACGTATTGTAGTTAAAAAACCCAGCTGCTTTCCACTTTATCAATGAGGCCTAAGTTACGCTAATCAGAGTTGGGAAATGCTATATAGTCATTAATATTTTATGAGTCGCCTGTTGAATTTCACACAATTGGGTAAAAAGGCGAAAAAGTATCTTGAAGATTTAATTTATTAACCTTTTGTTTTATTTTCCAGTGCTGTAACACATCATTTATAAATTTCCAATGTGACAGAAGTTCCCAGAAGGATGGATCGGATGGAGCTATCATAGCCAAAGTCAGAAAATTGTGGTCCATTGGATCTGAAGGCTGTAAACAATCAAACTGTTCCAATTGTTTCCCTACACAGCTGGTGTTTGGGGATTTAAAAACTGTGACGACATGAACAAACTCCAACACATGGCTATACAAACATTTCTGGGCATCGAAAGCAAACTTCTTTTATTGCCCATTGGCTGTTGCGGCATCAGAAAAGGGGAAAATTGCAAAATCTTAAAAAATCTTCTTGTCCAAATGTGCTAGCCCGATTTGAAAATTATTTTGCACAAATGTTCCTTATTGCATCCTCTACCAAGATTGTTCAAATATTTCCGATCCGTTGAAAAACATGGCCACAAGAGGGCGGGGCTTGTTTTCCTTATCTGTGCATTGTTAAAACTTTAAAAAATCTTCTTCTACTAAACCAATGGACAGATTTCAAAATAACTTCACAGGAATGATCCTTAGGTGGTCCCCTTTCAAAGCTGTTCAAATAATTTAATTCTAAGTAGAACTTTGGCTGTTGCGGCATCAGAAAAGGGGAAAATTGCCAAATCTTAAAAAATCTTCTTGTCCAAATGTGCTGGTCCGATTTGAAAATTATTTTGCACAAATGTTCCTTAGGGCATCCTCTACCAAGATTGTTCAAATATTTCCGATCCGTTGAAAAACATGGCCGCAAGGGGGCGGGGCTTGTTTTTCTTATATGTGCATTGTTAAAACTTTAAAAAATCTTCTTCTACTAAACCAATGGACAGATTTCAAAATAACTTCACAGGAATGATCCTTAGGTGGTCCCCTTTCAAAGCTGTTCAAATAATTTAATTCTAAGTAGAACTTTGGCTGTTGCGGCATCAGAAAAGGGGAAAATTGCCAAATCTTAAAAATCTTCTTGTCCAAATGTGCTGGTCCGATTTGAAAATTATTTTGCACAAATGTTCCTTAGGGCATCCTCTACCAAGATTGTTCAAATATTTCCGATCCGTTGAAAAACATGGCCGCAAGGGGGCGGGGCTTGTTTTTCTTATATGTGCATTGTTAAAACTTTAAAAAATCTTCTTCTACTAAACCAATGGACAGATTTCAAAATAACTTCACAGGAATGGTCCTTAGGTGGTCCCCTTTCAAAGTTGTTCAAAGAATTTAATTCCAAGTAGAACTTTGGCTGTTGCGGCATCAGAAAAGGGGAAAATTGCAAAATCTTAAAAAATCTTCTTGTCCAAATGTGCTGGCCCGATTTGAAAATTATTTTGCACAAGTGTTCCTTAGGGCATCCTCTACCAAGATTGTTCAAATATTTCCAATCCGTTGAAAAACATGGCCGCAAGGGGGCGGGGCTTGTTTTCCTTATATGTGCATTGTTAAAACTTAAAAAATCTTCTTCTACTAAACCGATATACAGATTTCAAAATAACTTCACAGGAATGGTCCTAGGTGGCCCCCCTTCCAAAGTTGTTCGAAGAATTAATTCAAGTAGAACTTTGGCTGTTGCGGCATCAGAAAAGGGGAAAATTGCCAAATCTTAAAAACCTTCTAGTCCAAAAGTGCTGGCCTGATTTAAAATTGTATGAACTAAGATTGTTCCAATAATTCTGATCTATTGAAAACATGGCTGCCAGCGTGCTGAGCTTACATTCCTTATTATGTAAAGGGTAAAAGCTCTGAAAACTTGAAGTTCTATTAAACCAGGTGAGCGATATAGGGCCATCATTGCCCTCTTGTTTTTAAATACACTGATGAATTTGGCATTGGCATGAGTTTTTACTTAGTGCTGTTTAAACTTCCACCTAATTGTGTATGGTTTCCAACCATTTCCATCACAATGCATACATATATGTTAATGTAATATATCATGGAAACTCAATAAGTGTACAGGTAGGTGTACCCAAAGAAATGCAGTGCTTTCAGCGCTTTGATTATATAAGGGCTTAATAGAACCTGTAGACCAGCAGCGAGGAAATGATTTACTATCAAGTATATAATTAAACAATAATTTTAAAGGGTAACATAAGCTATCTATATTTTCCTTAAAATACTCATACAGAATGTTATCAACTGAACATGTTTTATTATTGCCTAATTGTCGACTTGCCTTTTTATTTCTTCAAGTGATATAGTCTGATCTAATTCCTCAAATGTGGGTTCATTTCCTGATCTATGTTTTCAAAGTTGTATACATATTGTTTACTACCATTGTCGAAATTTTCGTCCTTAGGATTGGCTAGGTTTTTGAAATACTTGAAAAATTCTTCGTTCGATATTATATCACCAGTGCTGGTTTTTGTCCTTTTCCTGAAAATAGACCAAAATTCCTGTGGCCTTTCCTTCTCACCTCGTTTAATTGTTTACATTGGCTATGTCTAAAGGTATTTCTAATTTTCCTACAGCAATATTTATAATCCTTTTTCTTTTCATATAAAATGCGCCTGTTGTCATCATTTTGTGTGCAGTTAAAATTATTCACAGCTTCTTTGAACGCTTTATATTTCAGTTTACATTCATCATTGTACCATTTTTGTTTAAATTTATCAGGTGATGTAATTCACATGTACTATGTTTAACATTTTTATAAAATATTTATTACCCTTTTCATTAGATATGGTGTAAAAACATCAACTATTGTATCAGTATTTGACTCTTTCGCTATTTCAGACTTCAACTTCTCCTCTAGTATATGAATTTCTGAGTTTACGTCTTCAATAAATGAAGTCTTTTTTTCAGGATTCCATCTACAGTAGTTTATTTTTGAATTATTAGTTGCGGTTTTTTCATGCAGAATTTTGAAAGAAAATGCAATGGGAGCATGGTTGGAAAATGTATTAATTGTTCTACATTAAAGTATACAAGTTGATTCATATCCCTCTCTTTGTCAAAAGATAATCTACTACACTGCTACCGTTATACATAGTACACGTATTTACCTTAGCCGCGTCATCGTATATTCTACCATTTACGATACAAACATCGGAAGATTTACATAAATCAATCAATAAATCCCCGTATCGGTTTGATTTGTGGTCTTGTGTGGCACGCAGAAGTGCTCCATTTTGTCTATTGACTATGTTTTCAAAGATTGAATTGTTGGTTATGAAATCTAATTTATTTCCAGTACGTGCATTCATATCTCCTGTAATAAATACTTTTCCCAATTCTTTATGTAGACATGATAAATAAAGGGGGGGGGGGGGGGGGGGGGGAAGGGAAGGATAAATCAGAATGATATCTCAAGTATCTATTGCTTATATGCATACCCAGATGTATCAACATGTATTTTCATTACTAAATATACATTTTAAGACACTGGTATATGTAATTAAAGGTTATTTCTAGAAATGCCTTTCTTTGTAATTATATTGGTAGAGTTATTATCGGCGCACCTAACATGCTAAGCGTGAATGAGTAGCTATCTAGAGCGTATATATCGTGTGCGAAGGATCTGCTGCAATTTATGATTAGTCTAGATTTTAATTTTTGTTTCAGTCCTACAATTACATGGCAATCGGAAAGTCTGTGTACTAACTCTTCTTGTTGTGGTTAATTACATATAGTGCAGACAGTATTGATACATATTGTTGGGCGTGACCATAGCTTAGCTACCGCACCATGATAGGTCGAAAGGTACTGCATTTGATACATTGTAAACAATGCAAGGTCAATGCAAGGCTGCAGAGAAGGAAAAAACAATCTCGGTGAGTCGACAAACGTTCATTTGGTAGGAATTGTTAGCGGGTGTGAACAACATTACGTACAGTGGACTTCCATGCACATTTAGACGGCAGTGAATTAGTCTGAAAATAGTTGTTCAGAATTGAGTGTAGGTATACTTGTTGACTATACGACATACATCTGGGACAAAACCAAGAGTAACTGAACTTTTGTCTGACATGTACATATAGTACTTGTTGACAAAAATTCTTTCGTTATACACGAATCTGGTAGCTCCAGTATTTGTGAACGAACATCAATTTCCTCTTATCGATTGTGCTTGAGACCCTATACAGACCGAGCATTGACTCCGCCATGTTAAACCTGGTTCTTCGAGAGAACCCTTGTATCTTTTCGCGACATAATGCTGGAATGTCTCTATGTCTCTATATGTCTCTCTGTCTTCCTGTCAGTCTCTCTCTCTCTCTCTCTCTTTCTCTCTCTCTATCCGTCGAAAACAGAAGTAATATTTTTTTCACTTACCAATAGAAATCTTCCATCTTTATATTTTGATAATACACAATTAACATTCGTTGATCACCATAGACATCTAAGAGTAACACTGAGTCACGACGGTACTTGGCACGAACACATTTCGAATATTGCATCATCAGCATCCAAAGTACTTGGTTTGATGAAATTCAGATTAAAACGCAAAACCCTTAACCAATTATACATATCTTATCTTCGCCTATCTTAGAATACTCATCCATAATTTGGGATAACTGTACTAAATACGAACTGATAATATGGAAACAAATCACTGAAGCGCAAGAATAGTTACAGGCCAAACGCGATGTTACAACTAGACAAACAAACAAATACTATTGAATTGGTAGGAATCACCTACAGTAAGACGGAGAGAAACAATACAAATACAAACAAAAACAAAACCACAAGGCTATACCAGCTACTAAGGAAGAACCTGATCCTTATACTAAATCGAGTCAACACCGTACAAAAATAAACAGAACCCATATGACAGAGTTCACCCTATAGACGACGACAGACATAACTAAGACTAAGAATTCAACTCACAGACACTGTCCAATGAATCAAGCAACACCACTAACCTCGATACTAACCAAAACTAAAACCCAGTCCCAACCCAGCAAAAAACCCCAAAATACCACCTAAAAAAACAACCTTATACCTAACCAAAAACCAACCCCACACTCAACACTCACACAAACTCCTACAAAAACCCCCTCTCACAAAATAACCACTACATCTCAACACCCAAATATCATATATCATACCTCACATCACTCCCACTACCAAAACAAATACACTCAATAATCCATAAATCAACTCACATC
>JASEVX010001366.1:0-17744 GCA_031761405.1 Serripes groenlandicus
GGTCGGCGCTCAGAATTCTATATAAATTCGAACTCCGATGGCCTAGCTCGATATTCCAAGTCGGCGTGCAAAAATTGCTGTATAAATTCGAACACCGATGGCCGAGCTCGATATTCCAGGTCGGCGTTAAAATTGCTACAAAAATTTGAATTCCGATGGCCAAGCTCGGTGTACCAGGTCGGCGTTCAAATTGCTATATAAATTCGAATTCCGATGGCCGAGCTCGATATTCCAGTTCGGCGTTCAGATTACTTTATAAATTCGAACTCCGATGGCCGAGCTCGATATTCAAAGTCGGCGTTCAAATTGCTATATAAATTCGAACACCGATGGCCGAGCTCGATATTCAGGTCGGTGTTCAAATTGCTAAATAAATTCGAATTCCGATGGCAGAGCTCGATATTCAAGGTCGGCGTTCAAATTGCTATATAAATTCGAATTCCGATGGACGAGCTCGGTGTACCAGGTCGGCATTCAAATTGCTATATAGATTCGAATTCCGATGGCCGAGCTCGATATTCCAGTTCGGCGTTCAGATTACTATATAAATTCGAATTCCGATGGCCGAGCTCGATATTCCAAGTCGGCGTTCAAATTGCTATATAAATTCGAACCCGATGGCCGAGCTCGATATTCCAAGTCGGCGTTCAAATTGCTATACAAATTCGAACACCGATGGCCGAGCTCGATATTCAGGTCGGTGTTCAAATTGCTATATAATTTCGAATTCCGATGGCAGAGCTCGATATTCAAGGTCGGCGTTCAAATTGCTATATAAATTCGAATTTCGATGGCCGAGCTCTGTGTACCAGGTCGGCGTTCAAATTGTTATATAAATTCGAATTCCGTTGGCCGAGCTCGATATTCCAGGTCGGCGTTCAGATTACTATATAAATTCGAATTCCGATGGCCGAGCTTGATATTCCAAGTCGGCGTTCAAATTGCTATATAAATTCGAACTCTGATGGCCGAGCTCGATATTCCAAGTCGGCGTTCAAATTGTTATATAAATTCGAACACCGATGGCCGAGCTCGATATTCCAGGTTGGCGTTCAAATTGCTATATAAATTCGAACACCGTTGGCCGAGCTCGATATTCCAGGTCGGCGTTCAAATTGCTATATAAATTCGAATTCCGATGTCCGAGCTCGGTGTACCAGGTCGGTGATAATATTACTTTATGTATCCGAACTCCGATGGCCGAGCTAGGTGTACCAGGTCGGTGACCAGATTAATATATAAATTCGAATTCCGATGGCCGAGCTCGATATTCCAAGTCGGCGTTCAAATTGCTATATAAATTCGAATTTCGATGGTCGAGCTCGGTGTTCCAGGTCGGCGTTCAAATTGCTATATAAATTCGACACCGATGGCCGAGCTCGGTGTACTAGGTCGGTGATCAGATTACTATATAAATTCGAATTCCGATGGCCGAGCTCGGTGTACCAGGTCGGCATTCAAATTGCTATATAAATTCGAACACCGCTGGCCAAACTCGGTGTACCAGGTCGGTGATCAGATTACTATATAAATTCGAATTCCGAAAGCCGAGCTCGATATTCCAAGTCGACGTTCAAATTGTTTCCTAAATTCGAACTCCGATGGCCGAGCTCGGTGTTCCGGGTTGGTGTTCAAATTGCTATATATATTAGAATTTCGACGGCCGAGCTCGGTGTTCCAGATCGGCGTTCAAATTGCTATATAAATTCGAACACCGATGGCCGATCTAGGTGTACCAGGTCGGTGATCAGATTACTATATAAATTATAATTCCGATGGCCGATCTCGGTGTTCCAGGTCGGTGTTCAGATTACTATATAAATTCGAATTCCGATGGCCGAGATCGATATTCCGAATCGGCGTTCAAATTGCTATATAAATTCGAACACCGATGGCCGAGCTCGGTGTTCCAGGTCGGCGTTCAGATTAATATATAAATTAGAATTCCGATGGCCGAGCTCGATATTTTAGGTCGGCGTTCAAATTGCTATATAAATTCGAACACCGATTGCCGAGCTCGGTGTACCAGGTCGGCGTTTTTTTTTTTGTCACCGATGGCCGATGACCGATCACAGAGCATTAAACCATCGACAAAAGTCATTTCCGACCATCAAAACTTTTACCCGTATAAACACAGTTTTACGCATTTTTCAACCGATGATTTTTGAAAACATTGTAGCAAAAGGAGAAATTGCTTAATAAGAGCAATTTGACCTTTTAACAAAGTCTTTTCAACTCTTTTCAGTATTAACACTAATATTTAATAATAATAACTGTTCTCTGCAGTGTTGGTGTATGTGGGAAAGAGCTAAAGACACATAAAATGCAATTGTACTGCAAAGGAGAAAAAAGTGATATATTGACCATGGTATATACAACATATTTACGTTCGCCGCTAGCGTTCGGGACCAATGGTTTATTTTTATTTCATTTGCTAAAAGATGTGATTGCTGAAAGACGTTAACTTCACGGTTACTTCATTAGAACACATGATGTATGTGGTACGAAAACAAACATTAGCGTACGAGCCCCAATAACTAAGACGGTTGCCACGAGGGCTAGAATTATTTCGTATAATAAAGGACGTTAACTTGACGGTTAATTCATTAGTACACATGATGTGTACGAAAACAAACTTTAGAATACGAGCCCCAATAACTAAGACGGTTGCCACGAGGGCTATCATTATATCGTATGCTAAAAGACGTTAACTTGACGGTTAATTCATTAGTACACGTGATGTATTTTGTACGAAAACAAACTTTAAAGTTTGGAGCCCCAATAACTAAGACGGTTGCCACGAGGGCTAGCATTATTTCGTATGATAAAAGACGTTAACTTGACGTTTAATTCATTAGTACACGTGATGTCTTTTGTACGAAAACAAACTTTAGAGTGCGAGCCCCAATAACTAAGACGGTTGCGACGAGGGCTCGCATTATTTCGTATGATAAAGGACGTTAACTTTACGGTTACTTAATTAGTACTCATGATGTCTTTTGTACGAAAACAAACTTTAGAGTACTATCCCCAATAACTAAGACGGTTGCCACGAGGACTAGCATTATTTCGTATGATAAAAGACGTTAACTTGACGTTTAATTCATTAGTACACGTGATGTCTTTTGTACGAAAACAAACTTTAGAGTACGAGCCCAAATAACTAAGACGGTTGCCACGAGGACTAGCATTATTTCGTATGCTAAAGGACGTTAACTGGACGGTTACTTCATTAGTACTCATGATGTCTTTTTTACGAAAACAAACTTTAGAGTACGAGCCTCAATAACTAAGACGGTCGCCACGAGGGCTAGCATTATTTCGTATGATAAAATACGTTAACTTGACGTTTAATTCATTAGTACACGTGATGTCTTTTGTACGAAAACAAACTTTAGAGTACGAGCCTCAATAACTAAGACGGTCGCCACGAGGGATAGCATTATTTCGAATGCTAAAGGACGTTAACTGGACGGTTACTTCATTAGTACTCATGATGTATTTTGTACGAAAACAAACTTTAGAGTACGAGCCCCAATAACTAAGACGGTTGCCACGAGGGCTAGCATTATTTCGTATGCTAAAAGACGTTAACTTGACGGTTACTTCATTAGTACACGTGATGTATTTTGTACGAAAACAAACTTTAGAATACGAACCCCAATAACTATGACGGTTGCCACGAGTACTAGCATTATTTCGTATGCTAAAGGACGTTAACGTCACGGTTACTTTATAAGAACACATGATGTATTTTGTACGAAAACAAACTTAAGAGTACGAGCACCAATAACTAAGACGGTTGCCACGAGGGCTAGCATTATTTCGTATGCTTAAGGACGTTAACTTGACGGTTACTTCATTAGTACACATGATGTATTTTGTACGAAAACAAACTTTAGAGGTCGAGCCCCAATAGCTAAGTCGGTTGCCACGAGGGCTAGCATTCCAGGGATCGTGGTTTCGATCTTGGACATTGATTATCTCCGGTAATTGACAAACGACAATGTGACCAGCGCCATTCTTCTTCCACCGAAGGTCTACATATTATGTGTGGGAAGATAGCCAGTTACTTGTGAAGAATGTTGCGTGAAGAATAGATGCGAACAATCCAAGAAAAGCGTGTTATTGGATTAGGCCGTCGTGATATAACTCAACTACTGTTGAAAACTACGTTAAATTGCAATAAATCATGACCCTTGTTTCAAGTGTTTATCTGATTTGTAATCATGTAATTCATGTTCGAACCTGCTTTATTCGAATCAGAACCCGCCATCCACTTGGACACGTTACAACCGATGAATTTAGAGGTTCAAACCCAACATCAACGCATGGTTAATATAAATTGGGGACAATTCTCTTTGGAGGTGGGGGGTGGGGATTTGATGGGGGAGTTGTCTTAGAAAGGTGGGGGGGGGGGGGGGGGTAAATTTGGGGCCAGGGGTTGTCTTTGGGAGGGTTTGTCTGATAAACATATCGCTGATTTAATGTAATTTATTTTGAAATATTACTTTTTTCTGTTAGAGAAGATTCAGATACGGATGTGCCAGATAAAGACATCAGAGATTGTTCGCCATTGACCATTCCAAGACACAGACGTTTTTGACGCGTCCGCAGCAGACGACATTTGAAAACAGTGTGACAAAACTAGAAGTTGCTCAGAAGAGGTTTTCTCATTTTGCAACACATTTTTTTGACTTGTTAACTGATGCAGAAATCCTTGAACCACGGCTATGTAATATAAAAAATGGCCCGACAAAACAGGTACATGTAGGCAATATGATCAAAACAGACTCTCAGGTTAAATTCTCCAAAGGTTGTTTTGACTGTGACGTGGATCTATTAATTTTCGAAATATTAAAGAGCATATACATGTATAAGATGTTTTTATTACAAAAGACGTGTTAATAACTATGACAACATGCAACATGATTTATAAGTTCTTTTTTTTTTATCGGCGAAAACGTTTACATCAAAGTTGAGGAAATACTTAATGAGAAACACAAACGTATCATTTTACGTATCATTATATATAGTATTGCACCACACACGTGTGGAATTATTAGTACCTATATTAAATTTCATAAACGATGGTCGCATATGAGTGTATGTAACTTATGAAACACACGGGAGAAAAAGATGGCTCGGGAATTATTCCGACGAACAACTATTTCAAGACTGTTAAATATAAGTATGTTGGTGTTAACCAGGTCAAGAGTAAGTTTTACATTACAGGGTTAGACATGCACCAATATTAGCGGCGTCCGTTGGACATGTTGTAGCCAGCAACATGTTACAGCCTTTACCTTTTTATGGACCAACCAGACTAACATTTCAAACTCCGAAATTAGTATACTTAACCTTAATGTTGTGTCGATTCCAACAACAAAATGTGTTAGTCCGTATTGTATATTTACTTATTTACTTTATATTTGATATCGATATATAAGTAGAGGGAACCACTATAGTTGCCATCGTTAGTAAATGTCTGAAGTACCATTTGACTATATTACACCAGGTTCCAGACTAGTCTAGAGTCATGTAGTTTTTATTTGTAATATATATAGTGATAGATAATCCGCTTGACGAAACAAAGATCTGCGACAAAAGATCTAAGACATTTGCGATCAGTCTAATATGCCTCTACGCCTTTCGCCATCAAAGCATTCAAGAATCATCTGCAACGCAGTGTTATTTTGGTCCTTAGTTAGAAGGAAAATACAGATATATATTTACATTCATGCACTTATTACGAAACGTCTGGTTTGCACAGAACGCACCGCTTATTCAACTTCTTTGAAGATGTACCGTATATATTGTTCATCACAGTTTTAATTGTTGCACTGTTTAAGTGCGTCCAAACGCAGAATTAATTCCTTTTCATAAAATGTTAGGTTTATGTAAAATCCATTGGGAACGGAATAAAGTTATTCCTGCAGTAATCCATGAACACGTTTACTTGCGAGTTTAGATCACAGACCAGACCCGTACACATTCCTCCGCGTTTTTCCTTCGAAATATTTTCTCCCGGAAAGAAATACCTTTCTCCGTAAAAGCAACCTTGATACTTGAAAGGTGCTTCCGTAACAGGCGCCGGTGTTTGGCTAGGAGTCGTCGTTGTTTGCTTGGTCAAATCCGGGAACGGTGGTACCGGGTTTGATGGATCCGGTTTAGGGCAGTTGGTGTTGCTCCAGTGTTTGGTATGGCCATCCAAATCGCAATATGCCCCGTAGCATTGGTTACCCCTTCTACCGGCATTGATGATGGCGCCAGCCGGGTACCATTTTGATTCGTAAAAGCATTGTGTGACAATCGGTGGTACGTGTGGAGGAGCAAGGGTCCGGGTGTTTTGGTGTGTTATCTGGGGTGTTGCGACTGTTGCTTGTTGCCGGATTGTGTTGAAGGGTGCTGATTGTATAGTTCGGCAACATACTCGGTCAGTGGTCAGCAAAAATAGTGTTAACACTGGTAGCCACCTGGAAAATATAACACAATACAACAATATATAACCATTTTACTGTTTGAACCGATTTTGTTAAGCATGTGTCACAAGTATATAATCAGGCCAGTCGGTGCATCCGCGCTGTCTGACCTGGCCCTATTCTGTTGGCTGCTAAAACTAACACGTTATCTTGATATATGTAGGATTGGCTTTGCACTATTACAAATGCAGAGTCAATTTCAAGAATTCAGAATTGCAATTGTTATTTTGTGAGGACTCAAAATGAGAAGTAAAATGTTTTTATTCAACTTTATTTATTTCTTATTTAGTTAAGCCCTGTTTTCATCAGTACTTTAGTTAAATTACGTCGGTCAGTTAAGCTTACGTGTGGTCACTTGTTTCATCGCATCTGTACACCACACCAAATGTTTCCCTTGTAACTGGCTACCTTTTCTCGTATACTAAGTGGCATGTTAGTAGATGGCGCATATCACATTTATTTTTGTCAATAAAAAATAATTAAGATTGGCCGAGGCCGGACTCGAACTCAAGACATGTTCAGTGATAACTTTGTCGTTACCGAATGAGAGTTTGTTTGTGTGTTTAATTTGGGTTTTGCGCCGTGTTTAACATTATTATAGTTATATCACGGCGACAGTTCACATACTCATGATTCCTGGGGGGAAACGAACCAGTACTAGGCTAAGAAATGTGCCTTGACCAGAAGCAAGCCAACCATGACCACAGCGCCGCAACAGGTGATCGAACTCGGGACGCCCGGTACCAAATTCCCGACGCTAACAACAAGGTTACGGCGGATTCCTTGTAACCGAAAGAGCTATGGAGCTTTTAGCTCTTTATTATATAATCAATTAAACCGTATATTGAGTTTCACTGGGACCCATAATTTATGATTTGGAGGTCAAACGATTTGTTTTTTTAGAACATGGCTTAAACAATATTTGTCAACAGGATAGATAAAGATTAGCATGCACTAACATTGCGTTTGGTTATTGAATTTCACCGTTCGTTTCCTACGTAATTTTAATTACAAACGAAATGTATCAAACCAAGAGAAAAACGTATTCAAGATCAAACGAAACAAATAAAGAATTCGTGCAAATAGAGCAATATGAAGGTGCACTTGCCCTGAAATGGTCCAACTTTTTTTAAAGTTTGCATCGATTGTGAAATAAATCTTTATGACGTTAATTACTATAAGTCGATTAATTGGGAAATAATCCCTTTTTTACATACACAAAATATAAATCAGACGAATTTGATATAAACCAGACATTTGCATCAGTCCATCAAACTATCGCTTAAAAACATTTAGGTTTCAACAGGGGAGATAAACTGTATGAATCAAGGAGATAGAGAAGCTATGATTACCGAACCTTGGTTGTATCGTAGGATTTCAATGATGGACAGAAACAATGAGAACATTCTCATAAACATTAACATGAAAATGGATAAGGTCAATTTGAGACGACATTTTATATGTCTTGTCAGATCCAACATACGCATAACGAAGTATCTGGTCTGGTTTTCTGAGATTGTTTTTAACTGATTGACGATTTTTTAAAGTAAGTAAAGTAAGTAAGTAGGTAAGTAAGTAAGTAAATGATTATTTTATTATATTGACATGTGTATGTACATAAAAAGAACAATGGTACAGAAAGATGGTCCCACCTACAAAGGCATTATAAGACAACTACAGTAGGGGACATTTGTGGCAACAGGAGAAATTGCTTTATTCTTGACTGAATGAAGGAGCTTCTTTTTCAAAACCTCCACTGCAGACCAATTTTGAAAACATATCAAGGACAATCAAACATGCGAATCATAAGCGAGTTTTCAATTTTCCAAAAGGGTTTCTTTTCTCCTTTTTTTCAAATTCACACTACTGTTACCAAGTGTTGTCCAGTCTTTTCTATAAATGATACCACTATTTGACGAATTCAATAACCAGAGCTCTAGTTAAGATGCATGTTTTGCTATAAAAAAATCCTTATTTGACGCTTAAAGAAAATGTTGTTAGTACTCAATCATATCAATTCAGTGAGAGTATTCTTTTGAGTACCCTCACCATAGGATTTGAGTTGCTAACAAGATAGATAATGACGGGGGGGGGGGGGGGGGGGGATAAGTTTACCCTCCCCCATATTTAGAGCTCTCGGGTTCACAATGACAGGTAAAGTTATACGTAAGACAGACTCAATGTTAGCCATTATAAGATGTGTTGCACAATCCAATCTTGTTTTTGTCATCGGACTCGAAGGTCACTGGTATGAGACCAGTTATTGCTACTCATTGATGGCTAACAGTGAAGGCTCCTGTGGCTTTGGGTCTTCAATATGTACACACTCACTGACACTCTGTTTTCATCAGACACGGTTCATACACATACATTTGTTATGGCTATATTTCATGTCGTTTGTGACGTTAATTGTGTGATAATGTGTATACCGAGGGCTTGGCGTGAAACGGTTGTAACTAAATACCTATTTTGAAAACCCTAGTTTAGAGGCAATTTTGACCCCTTTGTAAACAATGCAAATTTAGATGCCATTGCACAACACGAGCAATGGCACCTAAATTTCCATTGATTACCAAGAAAACCGATTTAACGATTATAAAGATTTCATGGCGAGATGATTAACCTTGGTAAAAAAAATACCAATTTTAGTTGCAACCGTTTCTCACTAAGCCCTCGATATGATAACACCGTATCAACCTTTGACCGTTCATTATACTACTTTATTTCTTCAATGAAACACTGTTGTTTGCGGTAAATATATATTGTGTTCTGGCTATAATGTATGTACATGTATGTAGTTTTAAAGGAGTTGAACTCCAGATTATAGATATTACAGTCAAGGTTTTAAAACTGTTCAAACGTTGCCTTGAAATATTGGAATCATAATTCTGGGATATAAATAGAGAACTACTCCCACTTTCGAGAACAATAAACATCTAACTATTGCTCTTTTATGCCTCGTGTTTACTGGGTGACATACCCAGTAAGCCTTATTTTGTACTAGTTCATGAGTTTAAATTGACTGTTTTTAAACATTTACTGCCGAAATATTGTTAAACTATTTATTATTTACTTTGTTATCACCATCAGCAATATTTGCGGAAGTTTAAACATGTCAATGTGTTTGTATCTCTATCTAGAGATCAGTAACTTTAATGTGTGTTTACTTGTTTATGGTATCACACATTATCAATTTTCATTTTTTTATGTTGTACAATTTGTATTCTCACCTTAATGAAGTAAGTAGTTGCTACAAAGCTTTGATGACATGAATTAAACTGGATTGATAAGGGTTTAACGCATTTTCTACAGTTTTTAGTTATATATCATAACGGAAAGTTGTTCTAATGCCCATGATATCTTCTGTATATTATGCTCTCGATTTATTTACGTGTTTAGATATAATTTGGTTTACCTGGTTTCATCACGTATGCATGCACAGAATTACCCTGATCATTACAATATGTCCGAGGCTTAAACAAATATATAAATATAAATTCACTAATAATCTAGGTAGCACAATGCCTTACTGATGAAACAATAGTGTTGCTTTGACGAGTAGAATGATCTATAAATTTAGAATAAGAATTGATTTAAAAGCTCAATGTATACGAACCCAATTAGTTTAAATGTAGACGGGTCTTAATCATGTTTTTACTGATTCCGGTTAAACCTTTTCCCTCATACAGACGCTTTCTGACGACTCTGCAGCAGACGGCTTTTCGAAAACATTTAGGCAAAAGAAGAAATTTCTCAAAACGAGCAATTTCTCCTTTTGCCGCAATGTTTTCCACTTTAAGTCATGGGTTATCCATTCAATTATAGAGATTTTCTATTTTTTGACAAAATATGTCCAAAGTAGTCTGCTGCAGAATTGTTGTATGAGGGAAAGGGTTAACACCGTTTCAAACAGTTGTCGGTCATGTCATGTTGCCCAGTTCACATACCCTTGTATTCTTGCTTTCTCATATTGTTGTGTTGATTTGCGTGTCGCATTTACTTTTGTCTAGCGTTGAAAAGAATGTTGGTCGAGCTGGGGTTTAAACTCACGACCCCTGAATCGACAACATGCGTCGCTGCCGACTAAGCAACCGGCGTTCGACGATTTTTAAAATGTTGAAGTGCCCTAATTATACACAGTATGGGCTATTTAAATTACGGTAGCTAAGCTGGCAGAGTAGACGTAAGTCATTTGTCTCCTTAATTAAATAGCAAATGCCATTTGCGACATCGTGAACCGCCCCCCATTATTTATATAACAAATAGATTGTTTACGGAAGGAAAAATGTGTCGTAGTTGTTCCGGGCATTTGTTATGCGTTTAAATTTGAGAATTTAGTTCTTGCATTTCACTATGACTTTATCTATTAACTATGTATAATTTGAATGTTGATGATGAATTTAATATGTTACAAGTTAACATCATGCCGTCAAAACGGCGTGTCAAGAAATATCAAAAGGATATTTGATATTTGTTAAGTTTGTATATATAATTATTATTCAATAAAACCTTACTTAATTATATCCCCTTTCTCAGACATTTCGACTGGAAAGTTAACAATAAATGTTACCAATGCCATGTGTCGCCTTGAGCTGTTTTAGCAGTGATTGACACGGCCTATCTTATTTGTTATATTTCTATCCAATGGTTACTATTGAGTTAATTAATCATGTTATTTGGTTGGTCGGTTGATAAAACCGAAGTTGATGTTGTTAGGTCAATTTTACATAAATTGACATTCTAATTTTGAAAACAGACACTTTTTACAAGGAATTACCTTGACTTTGATTCATACTTTGGGAGTTCCAGAGACATAGTTATAAACAACTTGAGTTCAAGTGATATTTTGTGTTACATTTATCTTAAATTGTTGGAGTGCCAATATCTGTATCTGTTTTAAGTGATAATTAATTAAACTTTGTTGAACTTTTCGTGGAGTTACGTAACATGTATTAACTCAGAAATAGCAGCACAACACATTATTCAATGCTGGGCGCAACAATCAATAACTATTCTGTCAACTTATACTGTATGTAATGTAGTTGTAAGAGTGTCCAGCTCAAAGGTGAGGCGCTTCTGTTCAAATCCGACTCGGATCGTATCGAACACGTTAAAATACAGCATCGATGGTGGAGTGGTAAATCGGCCGCTTCGTAGTTTCAATCCCCAGCAGGGACATACCACATAATTTCAAAATTGTAGTAATGGCTTTCCCTCCATGGCGTTAATGATTGTATCATGCAAAGTGTATCAGTAACACTGGTAAACTAGCAAGGAAACGACGTGATATAATTGAATACATGTTAACAGCGACGTAAAACACCAAACAAACAAATATTTTGCATACATGTACCTATGCATTGTACCTGAACGTGTATAAATTGAAAATAGATGAATACATTGTGGCAAAAGTCAATGTGTCCGTACGTATGTGAAAATTATACTGTGATTTGTATTCGCCGATCGGTTCTAGAGCGGGGGACATCCAAAACCCATATGGTCAAAACCCATACGGTCCACAAATAATATAGTATTCATAACCCATATGGTTGAAAAATACAGGGTTCTCAAAAACCATATGATTGAAAACACAGAGAAGTCAAACCCCAAATGATTAAAAATACAGGAAATTAAAAAGTCATATGATTGAAAATGTAGAGGAGACACAACCCCATTGATTGGTATTAATTCAGTCACTGGTTATAATTGCTTTAAAGTGATAATTTCTTTAAATGATAACAATAAGTTGTAGTTTTTTTAACCTGTTTTTTACAACCATCTAGAACACCATTTAGTTACCTATTAATGTATTTCAGATGATATATTAACGTCGAAGACAAACACATGTGGCTATTTAAGAACTAAATCACAATTTATGTATAGTCTGTTTTTGTAAAATATGAACCTGCTTAAAGAATATCGTAGCTTTTTGAAGGATGGTTCTCGGATTACTGATGAAATTCTTACAAACAAGCGTAAATAAATAACGCCAGATCATACTTGTATATACGTGTATCGAAGAAGATTTAATTATATCATTAGAACGTTAGAAGAGGAACATGAGTCCTTCTCAATGCTTTTACTTAAACAATTTAATTACAGTATATATTGAGTTGTATACTGCAGATATTTCTTGGGTTCATGTTATGTAACCGTTATTGGAATTATTTATAACCTAACTGACTTCATCTAAAATGTTTTCCTTAGTTTACACGACAATTAAACTGTAAATATTAGGACCCAGTTTCTCCGACACTATAAACGTTGTACTCAGAGTTGGTGCTCAGGAATTTGTAGGTCAGTAGCAAATTTATTCTACAAATTGGTAAATTGTAGCAAAGAGTTTTATCTCTGGGCACAGAGAACGTTTGCAAAGTATTTTAATAGTTTTAGGACCTTGTATAACGCATAGAAGACAGGACTTGACTATAAGCTTGTCGTCTAATCGTCTAATATTTCTTTTAGACCACGTCAGGGCTCGTCCATGGGAAAATGTACACTTTTGCTTTTGTGAACAGTGTAGAACCTGATCAGCATGTGTATCTGATCAAAACATACACTGTTCACAAATTGTTTACATAAGCTTGCTAACTTCTTTATATTCAGATAAGCCGGTAAAGATGTATTGTTTGATGTTTTTACGCCGGGTTTTTCCCCCCGCTATATTGCTCTCGTGTTAGAACAAACGGGAAACACACGGATACATGTAGGTGAACTGACCACCATGATATGACTGACTAATCGCTGAAATAGAGCGTTAAGGCCCAATAAACCAATCATCGTACAAGCTCCGTTGAAGGCTCTCGAGAACGTTTACGATCAAACAATGACTGATCGTAAATATTAATTATGTAAAAACGAAAAGAAAAAGGCTGAGTCATTGTCTTCAGACCTGATGAATTGATCCAACACGGCGGATTATTTAAGAGCTGATCATAAGATAAAGTAAGATAAATTGAGACAATCGCGCAGGCTTACCCGAATAGACACTTTACGCTTCCGATGGATTTTTCTGTTTCAGGAATCGTTAACTCTATACCTCTATCCCCCCGAGACGGAAAATGTCGGCCCGGATCAGTCTGCGCCGACTGCGCTTGCTGATATGGGTCGATACATTACGCAAAGGCCATAATGGTTTTTTTTTCGCGGGACGGCTCATATGTAAACATGAGTTGAATGAGCCAGTTCATGAGAAAAGGTAAAAGTTGGCATTTCTGAACAGTGAGGGTTCAGATCATATTATGCACCTGCTCTGTCTACATATAATCATCACAAGTTCGCAGAATCTTCAAACAAACAGTGTAGATCGTGATCAGACTGTGCGGTTTCACAGGTTGATATGGATATGTATTGTTTACAAAAGCTAACGTGCACGGGTTGAAACATATATCCTGCAAGGTTATAATCAATTATATATATATACATACAGAAACCTTGAATAACGTTATATAAGCTATTAACAATAGATGATGCAATCACATGTTGAACAATCGTATTTTGCAATCTTATTCACTTTCACTTGTACTACTATTCAGTGTACATATTACCATACTATCCCACTTTTGATCAGAGAGTCCACGTAGTGCGATTCTTGCATAAAGCGCTAAAAAGATCTTTAACTTGAAATGACAATGACAAGATACCTTCGGCTAGTGTTGGAAATGTTAACAAATCCATAGTCAATATAGTTTAAATACTCACATTTTCAAAGTGTTTCTTCGTCCTAAATACCAGGTGTTATTGTCCCCGAAATATAACTACAGTTTTTTATGTCGACATCACCACTTCGACTGACTAATTGTTCCACGTTAGCTTAATGATATGTTACTGTGTTCTTTTATTAATGGACAGATCGCCCATTCAGTTTGTCCTCATCCATTTATAAATGTCCACACGTGCACGATGTCCAAATAGCCACTCGGAAATAGTCGTTAGTTCCGGAAATAACTACTAGTTTATATCACTGCGTGTATTGCTTGAGACGTTAATTTGAACTGATCTAACAAAATAAAACTGGCTTCTTTAGTGTCATATGTTTGTTAAATTGAAATGGCTTAAATGCTACTGTTTAATTGGACGTTGAAGAAAGGGAATTGTAATACGGTACGATGAATGATACCGAAGAATTTGACTACTAATTTCTTTGACATATTTAATCATTCCCAAGTCATTAAAAGTGTCTTATATAACAATAAATATTATCGATCGATAAAGACATTTATTGATTAATTATTACACTACCGACATACCGGGCTTTTTGTACAATTCAATGACAAACGATGACAATTAGTGGGAGTCTTCAATAACATCGATGTATTAATTAACCCATTACTTCACACGAGACTCCTCTTCTCTCTCTACTTTTCTCTCCTCTCTCTCTCTCATCTCTCCTTTCCCTCATCTCTCTCTCATAGTCTCTCTCTCTCAGTCCTCCTCTCCTCCTCTCTCCATCTCTCTCCTCTGTCTATCTTCTCTCCTCTCTCCTCTCGTTCTCCTCTCTCATCATCTCTCTCTCTCTCATCTTCTCTCTCCCTTCTCTCTCGTCCTCTCTCTCTCTATCTATCTATTCCTGTCTCTGTATATATGTCTCTGTTTCTCTCTCTCTCTCTCCTGTCTCTCTCTCTCTGTCCTGTCTCTCTGTCTGTCTCTCTGTATGTATCTCTCATCTCTCCTCTCTGTCTCTCTCTGGTCTCTCTGTCTCTCTGTCTCTCTCTCTCTCTCTTTCCTCTGTCTCTCTGTCCTGTCTCTCTCTCTCACTCATCTCTGTCTGTCTCTGTCTCTGTCTCTGTCACTCCTCTCTCTGTCTCTCTCTCTGTCTCTCTGTCTTCTCTCGTGGTCTCTCTCTTCTGTCTCCTCTCGTCTCTCTCTGTGTGTCTTGCTCTTCTCTGCTCTTCTGTTCTCTCTTCGCTCTGTCTATCTCTCTCCTCCTCTCTCTCTCTCTCTCTGTCTCTGTCTCTGTCTCTGTCTCTATCTCTCTCTCTCCTCTCTCTTTCTCTCTTTCCATCTCTCTCTCTCTCTCTCTCTCTCTCTCTCCTCGCTCTCTTCTCTCTCTCTCCTCTGTCTATCTCTCTGTCTCTCTTCCGTCTCTCTGTCTCTGTCTCTCTGTCTCCTCTGTCTCTCTGTCCTCTCTCCGTCTCTCATCTCTCTCATCTCTCTCTCTCTCTCTCTCACTCTCTCTCTCTCTCTCTTGTCTCTCTCTTGTCCGCTCCTCTCTGTGTCGTCTCTCTCTCTCTCTGCTCTCTCTTTTTCTCTCTCTCTCTCACGTCTCTGCTCAGTCTCTTCCTCTCGCGTCTCTCTCTTCTTCTCCTCATCCTCTCTCCCTCTCTCTCATCTTCTCTCTCTCTCTCTCGCTCTCCTCTCAGCTCTCTCTCTCTCTCTCCCTCTCGCTCTCTCTCTCTCTCATCTCTCTCTCTCTCTCTCATCTCATCTCCTCTCCTTCTCTCTCTCTCTCTCTCTCTCTCTCTCTCTCTACTCCTCTCTCTCTCTCTCTCATCTCTCTCTCCTCTCTCTCTCTCTCTCTCTCCTCTCTCTATCTCACTCACATGCTATTCCGTCGGAATCTTATAATCATCATTCATGTTATGCCAAGAGACCAAGCGTAAACGTTCTACAGCGTCATTTGTTACCCTCATGAAACTCGTAATAAGAGTAATTAAATTTCATGGGTTTACGCAACTTTCGCAAACAGGTTTTGTTCACAAGATCATAATTGGGGCTCTACAGTTTAATGTAAGGATACGCCCACAGTATATGAAGTGGGTGTGAAAATTGTATACTGGACATGGTCAAGCAGGACATTAGAGCCGTGTGATACGTAACTTGACAACCGTAGGATATTTGACCATGATTGTGGGAATTGTGGGGCAACAATGGTTGGATTCCGAACGAGTGTAGGCTCAGAACATTTATCAGTCTTTTCATGAATATAAACAAAGTTGACATACTCTTCTAACGATGCTTGTGAGGTAACATAAAACAGCGTAGTTATCAATCAGAGTATGCGGATGCACTGGCTGATCTATATCGTTCACAACAAGTCAACTGGTACATTTCGTCCTATGTACTGCTCTTTGCTAGAAGCTGGCTTGCTATACGCGACGGCTTGATTCGTGATAAGTCGATGTTTTACCAAATTCATTCCTCCCTTGGGTGCAAGCCGATCCCCTGTAGCTCCAGTCGGAAGCGACGCGGGCTGTCAATTCAGGGGTTGTGAGTTCGAATCCCAGCTCGGCTAACAATCTTTCCGGACGTTTACAAAAGTCATTGTGACCGCGTCATTCGTCTTTCACCAATGGGCTGTTTAACTGACTATGTGGAAAAGCAGCTAGTTGCTTGGAAAGTATCTTGTATGGTGTGGGGAAACCGATAAAACGCTGAGCTAGGTGAACACAGGCCCCCTCGCCGTGATATGACTGAAAACATGTGAAAACGGCGTTTTAAACCCCAATCAATCAATCCTGCATGTGCTACAACACGCTTGAATGACATTTTGAAGATCGTTGGAAGTATCCTAATAGGACTATGCAGCCCCCAAATAAGGATCATTTTCCAAAGGTCAGATGCTTATTGCCTTTGTGTTAAGCACTTTCCAATCTACACCAAATCATCAGGACAACTTTGAAAACATCTAGGCAAAACCATGAACAATCTCTTGTAACGACGTGTAATGATTGAATAAAGTTGAAAACGGTGTTGCTAAATAGAGAAATTGATCCTTTAGGAGCATTTTCCTTGTGTCAGTATATGTTCAAAGTCGTCTGCTGCATACATTTCTTTAAAATGCGTCTGAGTGACGAAAAACATGAGCCGTCTCGCGAGAAAAAACCAACATTGTAGGCCCTCTGCGTACAATAATCGACCCGGATCAGCCAAAGCATGCCGTGCAGGTCTACCAAGGTTAGACACTTATTGCCTCCTGTGATTTTTCTGTTTCAGGAATATTATTTATACCTCTATATCCCCCTGAGACGGATGTGTCCGACCCGGATCAGTCTGCCGGGACTGCGCAGCTGAGTCTGGGTCGTACATTACGCCAGATGTCATAATGTTGGTAGAGAGCTAATTGTCATTGTAATGTCATAATGATAATAAGTGTTTAGGTATCTGCCACCAAACTGTTGAAAAGCGGCGTTAAAAACTCCAAAACACACAAAACAAACTAAATTAGTATCTGCCACAAATGAATTATTTTACATACGGAATGTCAAGAAGAAGATGTTTAGTCTCGGTTGAATAGTTTTACTTTACTACATGGAAGAAAGG
>JASEVX010001367.1:0-17737 GCA_031761405.1 Serripes groenlandicus
ATCAACCTTTCTCAGAATGAAAGACGGGTTTTCGTTTGTTTTCAATCACTGTGTTTTGAAAGCTTTAATTGACATTGATATAAAATTAAAATGATACAGCTGGTTTTAGAATATGTTTAACCTCCTCAGTGGTGTAGTGGTAGAGTATCCCCCTTAGGAGTGGAGGTTGCTGGTTTGATCCCCGGCTGGGTCATACCAAAAACTTTAAAAGTGGTAGTAGTGGCTGCCCTCCTTTGAGCTCACGGCTATGGGGTTGGCATTACAACTGACTAGCTTGTGTCAGGATGAATTGACTAGTAGTAGTAGTACTGGTAACTTATCCAGGAAACGCTATGATTTAACTGGAATTTTTTTGAAAGCGACGTAAAATACCAAACAATCAATTCAAATACATTTTAGATAAATATATTTTTTAATCTCTTGATAATGTGTAGCAAGCATCCAAACTGCTTGACGCTTCATTTCCCGAAAATATGTCCCTGTTAGAAGTGAATTACCGTATATACTCGGTTATAAGACGCATTTTTTTTACCTTCAAAATCGAAAGTAAAGTATGGGGAGCGACTTATAAGCGGGTCAAGCAAAATTTCAGGAAAAAAAATACCCACCGAGCTACCTATCTTCAAAAGCTGTCATTTATATAAAGAGCCAATTTAACAGAATAATTCAAGTTTGATTGAAATAATAATAACATATTGAATTGATTTGTTTAGAAACCGAACAGAAGAAAAAATATAATTATGAATTTACACTCTTTTGTCTTTATTGTTTAGATTTATTCACGATCGGAACTCGAATATGATGTTTCTTCGGTTAATTGATCTTCGTAGTTCTAAGGAAAAACAAGAAGCTTCTATTAGTTATGAAAGCACATGTAATCATGATTTTCAGTAAGATAACAAAATGCAATACTTTTACTGTTAGCTGCAAATTTGTGTAATTTGTTTAACCCTTTCCAACATGTATACAAGAAAAATAGGAATAACTTAAATATTTCAATAGCCAAACAGGTAGAAATCAAAATAGTGTCGAAATTTCAAAATATAAGTCTTGAATTTAATTGGCAGTCTGCGTTTTCTAAATATAGTTTGCAATGTTGTATGCAGACTGCAATCGTTGAAAAATGAAGACAGCCAATACAGAAAAAGCAGACATCCTACCAAATTGGATTCAAATAGGATGTCTGCCATTTCTTAATTTAATAAGTATCTGCTCTATCACAGGTTATCTCATTGAAAGCAGATTAAAGTACGAGGTCTGAAATTTGCAGACTGCATATTACATCATTGTAAAAAGGCAGACTATATCTCAAACTGTCCCCTCATTGAAGAAAAATCAGAAAACATTAAAAATGTTGTTATACTAAAAGGGCGATTTGAAATAATAGGATACATTGAAAAAAGTAGAAAATCTCTATAATAGAATGGATAAACCTGTGACAACAAGTGGAAAACATTGTGGCAAAAGGAGAAATTGCACGTTTTGTGCAATTTCTTCTTTTGTCACTATGTTTTCAAAAAGCTTTCTGCTGCAGAGGCGTCAGAAAGCGTCTATGTGAGGGAAAGGATTAATTTGCGTTATTTGCTATATATATGAATTGCCGAAAGTGTCAGACCGATTTTCAAATAATATTGTAGAAATATTCCTAGGGTGACCCTCTATCAGATTCCTTTCATCAATGTTGATTCGTCGAAAAACATGGCCGCCAGGGGGCAGAGCTATTTTGCCATATATGGCTAAAGTGAAAACTTAAAAAATCTTCTCCGACGTAAGTATCTAGCCGATTTTCAAATCATTTTGTAGAAATGTTCATTGGGTGACTCTTTCAGATTTGACCAAGCAATGTTGATTGGTCTTAAAATTTGGCTGCCAGGGGGCGGGGCTGTTAGCCTTGTATTGGCTTTAGTGAAAACTTTAATAATCCTTCCTCCAAAACTAATTTTCCGATTTTCAAATAATTTTGCAGAAATGTTCCTTTGATGACACTCTACGAGATTCCTTCAAGCCATGGGAATTGGAGATTTAATTTTTGCCTAATGGCTGTGGAGCGATACTGGCCCTCTTGTGCCTCTTTTTTTATCAAAAGGCCACATTTCTCTTACATTTAAATAATTGCTTGAAAAATAAACATTTCTGTAAGATTATGAAAATTGTTAGTACCATGGTGGGCCACGGTAAAAACGTCATTCTGATGTTGTCATTTGAGGCGAAACAACTTGAAAACGTAAATTAAAAGAAATTTAATAACAGTTATATCAAATTCACCAGTAGTCATTGCTCTCAGACATTTCTTAACCACTTTTTACTGAAATGCTTAACATATGATGTGTAACAAAGAACAATTGGGATGGTGAAAAACAACACTGGCACTGTTTATTTTAACGCCAGACCTTGCTCTCTTGCAAGTGACATTAGTTTCCCACTGATTTCTCTCTATATACCAACCATGAAAACAATTGTATGAATACATTGCTAGTGACTGCTTGACTCCAGGTGATCTCTACTGAGTTATCATTTCCAACTTACTATAATGATGGTAATCATTGAACAACAACATTAAACTTTTGTTTTAAAAAATCAGTGTCATGCAAATTTTCGTTATCTTCTGTCTGTGTACTTTTGAAATACACACAGGTTAACAGGTACTTTGTGGCCTGCCTAGACGTCAACTTGTTTCTATGACAACGATTTATAACTAAACTAATGACATTATAAAAAATAAAGTAGAGCAAAAACAAATATACGTACAGTGTATGTGGTATGAATTTCATCAATGTGTACATGTACAAACGTTACTAAGAAAGTCATTCTTAACTTTTGTATCTCCCCTCGTATACACATGATTGTCTCAAGTCTATAGTTCCTGAGGCAATTCACATTTCCTAAGATTAACATATTCAGATTGGGTGCTTGTTCGTCTTTGTTGTCAATTGATCATTTGTCTTGTCTTCTTTTCAGAGTATCATTCTACCAACTGCAAGTAGATTTACTATGATAAAAGACCAAAAGAACTGCATCAATGATGCGATTTAGATGTACATAGATAATCAATATGTACTGTGAAGAGACTTATGGGGAGGTAACGAAATGACACTTTTCATAAAACTAGTTAAAAATTCAGACAATGGGATGACAGTGAATATCTAAGCAAAACCCAAATTGTTCAATCAATAAAAGAAATGCGATACTGACGAGACAATATGATGTGTGTGCACACAGAAAGTATTATTAAGTAAATAAAAACAAGGAAAACAAACTCGAATATAATGGATATCCAAGAATCAAGAAGTGTAAGCAAACTGCAAGTAATACATACGGAAGATAAACCCAATAAATGTGATTTTTGTGGATATTCATGTAATCAGAAAGGAACTTTAAACAGACACAAGAGAATACACACAGGTGAAAAGCCTTATCAATGTGATATTTGTGGATATGCTAGTTCGGACCAAAGTAATCTTTTTAAACACAAACGAATTCATACAGGAGAGAAGCCTTACCAATGTAATGTTTGTGGTTTTGCATCTAATCGTAGTGACAGTTTAGTTACTCACAAGAGAATACATACTGGAGAGAAACCTTTTGAATGTGAAGCTTGTGAATTTGTAAGTTCGCGCAAAAGTTCACTTATCATACACATGAGAACACACACTGGAGAGAAACCTTATAAATGTGAGGTTTGTGGATATGCAACTACAGCCAAACATATTTTAATAATTCACAACAGAATACATACAGGTGAAAAACCTTATAAATGTGAGGTTTGTGAATATGCATGTAATCAGAAAGGTCAATTGATTGAACACAAAAGAATACACTCCGAAGAGAAGCCTTTTACATGAGATGTTTGCGGATATGCTAGTGCACACAAAAGTTCACTTATCACTCACATGAGAACACATACTGGAGAGAAACCTTATAAATGTGAGGTTTGTGGATATGCAACTACAGCCAAACATATTTTAATAATTTACAGGAGAAAACACACTGGTAAGAAACCTTATAAATGTGAGGTTTGTGGATATGAAGCTACAGCCAAAAAGATTTTACTAATTCACAACAGAATACATACAGGTGAGAAACCTTATAGATGTGAGGTTTGTGAATATGCATGTAATCAGAAAGGTCAATTGATTTAACACAAAATAATACATATCGGAGAGAAGCCTTACAAATGTGATGTTTGTTGATATGCATGTAATACGAAAGGCAATTTAATTAAGCACAAGAGAAAACATATTGAAGAGAAACCCCATAAATGTGAGGTTTGTGAATATACAAGTAACTGGTAAGGTGATTTTAAAAGACACAAACGAACACATACAGACATAAAACCTTATCAATGTGATGTTTGTGAATATATATGCAAGTTCTGGGAAAGGTGATTTAGATAGACAAAAAAGGATACACACAGGTGAACGACCTTTTTAATGCGATGTTTGTGCATATGCTAGTTCTGACAAAAGAGCTCTTTTTAAACACAAACTGATTCATACTGGAGAGAAACCTAATGAATGTAATATTTGTGAATTTGCATGTTAACATAGTAGCAGTTCAGTTACTCACAAGAAAAAAACGCACTGGAGAGTAATCTTATAAATGTGAGGTTTGTGGATATGTAACCGCATTACATATATTTTAATCAAACGCAAATTATACATACAGGCGATAAACCTCATCAATGTTATGTTTGTGGATATGCAAGTAATTCGAAAGGTGATTCAAAAAGACACAAGCGGATATACACAGGTGAATTACCTTATCAATGTAATATTTGTGGATATATGCTAGTTCAGACAAAAGTGCTCTTTTTAAACACAAACGTATTCATACTGGAGAGAAGCCTTACGAATGTAATGTGTGTGGTTTTGCATGTAATCATAGTCGCAGTTTAGTTACCCACAAGAGAACACACACTGGAGAGAAACCTTATAACTGTGAGGTTTGTGGATATGCTAGTGCACACAAAAGTTCCTTAATCACTCACATGAGAACACACAGTGAAACACTGTAGAGAAACCTTGTAAATGTGAGGTTTGTGGATATGCAACTACAGCCAAACATATTTTAATAATTTACAGGAGAAAACACACTGGTAAGAACCTTATAAATGTGAGGTTTGTGGATATGAAGCTACAGCCAAAAAGATTTTAATAATTCACAACAGAATACATACAGGTGAGAAATCTTATAAATGTGAGGTTGGTGAATATGCATTTATTCAGAAAGGTCAATTGATTGAACACAAAATAATGCATACTGGAGAGAAGCCTAACAAATGTGATGTTTGTGGATATGCATGTACTACGAAAGGCAATTTAATTAAGCACAAGAGAAAACATGTTGAATAGAAAACCTATAAATGTGAGGTTTGTGAATATACATGTAACTGGAAAGGTGATTTTAAAAGACACAAAAGGATACATACAGACAAAAAACCTTATCAACGTGATGTATGTGAATATACAAGTTATAAGAAAGGTGATTAAGATATACACAGGTGAATGACCTTTTCTATGTGATGTTTGTGCAAAAGAGCTCTCTTTAAACACAAACTGATAACGAATGTTATATTTGTGAATTTGCATGTTAACATAGTAGCAGTTCAGTTACTCACAAGAAAACACACACTGGAGAGTAATCTTATAAATGTAACGTTTGTGGATATGCAACCGCATTTAAATATATTTTAAACAAACGCAATGTATACATACAGGTGATAAACATCATCAATGTGATGTTTGTGGATATGCAAGTAATTTGAAAGGTGATTTAAAAAGACACAATGTGATATTTGTTGATGTGCTAGTACATACAAAAGTGCTCTTTTTAAACACAAGCGTATTTATACTGGATAGAAGCCCTACACTTGTAAAACCTGTGGATTTGCATGTAATCGAAGTAACAGTTTAGATAACCACAAGAAAACTCATTCTGGAGAGAAACCTTATAAATGTAATGTTTGTGATTATGCATTCTCTGTGAAACGGTCTTTAACCACACAATTGATGACACGTACTGGTGAGAAAAGTAATAAATGTGATGTTTGTGTATATGCTTGCAATAGGAAAAGTGATTTAATCAGACACCAGAGAATACATACTGGTGAAAAGCCTTATACATGTGACATATGTGAATACACATGCAAAAGGAAGGATACTTTTATTAATCACATGATAATTCATGGTTGAGATTCTGGTACATGTCAGAAGCTAAGAAAAAACACTGTTTCAGTTGTTGATATGGAAATACAGAAAAATTAACCTGGCGAGACAAAACTTAATGTACTTTTCTGTGTTACCTTTTTCGTGCACAATTGAAATGGATTTGATCGTTCTGAAGGACAAACGAGTCATTGAGAAGTGAAACAGATATGATAGTTGTGTATTTTACATTTTAAACCATTCCCACATACAGATGCATTCTGACGCATTTGAATTAAGCAAATTTAAACAATAGTCTCCATTTGCCGAAATACTTTTAAATCTATTCAATAATTGCACTATCATTTTGAGGGATTTTTTCCAGATTAACGGCTATGTTTTAAAAGTGGTCTGCTGTATTATTGTTTGTCGGAAATGGTTAAAATGGAAGGAAAGAGTGTTTTAATTGAAAGACATAATGTATTTTGAGGGACACTTAAGTTAGACATAATGTATTTTGACGAACTTAAGTTAGACAAAATGGCTATGAGTAATGTGGTTAGAAAATAACTTCATCCACTTTCCTTCAACATGTTCAATCTTGAGTATATTGCCAACATAATATGAGCCGTTTCACGAGAAAACCAACATTATGGACTCTGTATAAAGTATCGACCCGGATAAGCCTAAGAATATCGCGCAGGCTAACCTGGACTGATACTTTTCTCCTCCTGTGGATTTTCGGTTTTCTGTTTCAGGAATCATTATTCTATATCCTCCTGAAACGATATGTGTCGGTCCGGAATAGACTTCGCAGGCTGATCTGGGTCGTTACAGTACGCAGAGTCTATAATGTTGGATTTTTCGTGGAACAGCTCATAAAGTAATTAATTGTATGAAAGCGGAACAAACTAACGGAATACATGTTTATGTTTGCATGATTTTTAGATCAGCTGAGCCAAAGGCTCAAGGTGATCTATTCAGATCATTCTGTCTGTCGTCCGTCGTTAACTTTTAGCTTTAAACATCATCACCTCCAAAACCACAGGACTTATTTCAATCAAACTTCACGGGAATGTTCCATTGGTAGTCCTGTTTCAAAATTGTTCAAAGATTTAAATTCCATTGGTTGCTGCGGCATCAGAAAGGGGGGAAAATGTTGAAACTTTTAAAAATTCTTCACCTCTGAGTCTGGTAGTCAGATTCCAATATAAATTAGTAGAAATGATCCTTGGGTGACCCTCTACGAAAATTGTGTAAGCTATATTGATTCGTTGAAAAACATGTTAACCAGGCCGCATCAGAAAAGGGGCAAAATGACAAAATTTAAAATTCCATTTTTATGAAAGTGCTTCTCTGATTTTAAGAAAATCTATTAAAAAACTTACTTCAGTGATCCTCTTCTTAATATGTTCAAGCTATATTGATTGGTTACAAAATCATAGCAATCAGGCGTCACCACAAAAGGGATAAATTTAACTTTGTGCTACAACTGACAACTCCTACCATTCCACTGGACCAATTTCAATTTTACTTCACAGGAATGTTCCTTTGTTGGTCCTTTTTCAAAATTGTTCAAAGACTTATATTCTGTGTACAACTTTGATTGCTGCGGCATCAGAAAGTGAGTCAAATGCCCGAACTTTAAAATCCTTTTATTCCAGAATCCGCGTGTTTGATTCCAAGATAATTTGGTAGAAATGTTACTTGAGTGATTCTCTACAAAAACTGGTTCAAGCCATATTAATTCCTTGAAAAACAGCAAGGCGGCATCAGGAAATGGGTAAACTGACAAAACTTAATAATTCCATTCTTATTACATTTCTTTTTAGATTTCAAGATAATTTAACAGAAATGTTCCTTAACTGACCATTTACATAATTCATTCCGTTAAAGTAGATATGCTATGTGGCATCAGAAACGTAGTAAATGAACTTTTAGCATTAAATGACATCTCCTAAACCGTTGGACCTATATCTACCAGACTTCAAAGGAATATTCCTTTGGTGGTCCTATTTCAAATTGTGCAAAGATAAAATGCCTTATTACAAATGACCTTTACTTATAAGCTATTTCTTAGCCACTCCTTTCAGTTTCATTTGCACCCCTTGTCAAATTATCCCAGATATTTGAGGTTAAATATTTTCTACTATTAAAGTTACTAACATTCAGGTGATCGATTTAGGGCCGTCTTGGCCGTCTTGTTTAATCGTTGCCTTTATTTGAAAAAGGGACATTGTTTCAGATGTAAATGCGTATATGGATGGTTACTTGAATTTAACTTTGGTCGGTCCCTCTAATTTCGAACAGGGCAGACCAGACCTGCCTGTTCGTGACGAGAAATATGCAGTCCACTACTTTATTGATTAATTATGCACAAACACCCCTGTAAAACAATTACCCTTTCCCTCATACGACAATTCTGCAGCAGACGACTTTGAACATATTTTTTCAAAAAATAGAAAATCTCCATAATTGATTAGATAACGTATGACTAAAGTGGAAAACATTGTTTAAAGGAGAAGTCGCTCGTTTCGAGCAATTTCTTCTTTTGTCACTATGTTTTCAAAAAGCTGTCTGCTGCAGAGGCGTCAGAAAGTGTCTATACAGCATGTTAAGGGTTAATCAAGTTTCTAATAAAGACCTAGATGTATCTTTGTGATCATAATTCATCCATTCATGATAAGTGCTGAATAAATGCTTTCAGTTTGTAAGAGTCAAATAGAATTATAATGTAGCAAAGGGTTCAATACAATAGTAGTCAGTTTGCTTGAAGACAGTTGTTTGTAATTTGTTTTGGACACTATATTTAATGATGAGAATGGTATTTGAATATTCTTCTCTCAAAATTGTCATTCTTCAATTGAAAATACATGTCTAGGAAATCCTTGCAAAAATGGTCCTTGGTGATACTGCTTAAAATAATAATCTTATCACTTTTTCCGGGAATATTTCCAATTATCAACCAAACATGTGTTACCTGTTTGAGAGTTTAAAAGTGTATACTGAGACAGTTTTTTACATTATTTCAAGTGCTTCGTTTTTGTACGCCGGTTTTGGAAAAAAACGGAACATATTATAGTTTTACCTGCGGCTTACGGGCGGACTGGCGGGAGGCGTCCAATATGTTGTCAGTATGACAAGTTCGATAACTAGACATATCGCTTTAGGCAATCGAGAGTTATTGCCCTATAGAAATTACCTAAAATTGGTCTTGTCAGCTAAATAACTTTAAAAGCCTTTGTTCAATCATCACCAAATTTGGTCAGAATGTGTATTGGCATAATATCTCGGACAAGTTTGATAACTAGCCATATCGCTTTAGTCAATCGAGAGTTATTGCCCTTTAATTATAGAAATTACCTAAAATTGGTCTTGTCAGCTAAATTACTTTAGAAGCCTTTTTCCAATCATCACCAAATTTGATCAGAATGTGTATTGGCATTATATCTCAGGCAACTTCGATGACTAGCCATATCGCTTTATTCAATCGAGAGTTATCACCCTTTAATTATAGAAATTACCTTAAATTGGTATTGTCAGCTAAATAACTTATGAAGCCTTTGTCCCATCATCACCAAATTTAGACAATATGTAGATGAGCATAATATTTTGGTCAGGTTCGATAACTAGCCATGTTATCTTAGTCACTACACACGTATGTCCCTCGAAATGGCCAGAACTGTACGAACAGTGTCCGCTCTTTAAATTTGCCTGACATACAACCAATTATCACTATACTTGGTCTCAAAACAACGGACAGGCGTATTTTGTGACATTTGGCGCTCTTGTTGTTAATACATATACATGACATTGTTTGTCCTTGTTGTTACTGTTTTTGTCCAAGGAGTAACTTTAATTTCATTGGTGTTCATACATTCACTGTAATATATCTTGTTAGATCACCTGAGCCAAAGGCTCAAGGTGATTGATCTATTCTGATCACATTCTGTCCGTCGTCCGTCCGTCGTTAACCTTTAGCTTTAAACATCACCTTCTCCTAAACCACAGGACTAATTTCAACCAAACTTCACAGGAATGTTCCTTTGGTGGTCCTCATTCAAAAGTGTTCAAAGATTTAAATTCCATTGAGAACTTTGACTGCTGCGGCATCAGAAAGGGGGCAAAATGTCCAAACTTTAAAAATAATCTCCTCTCAATCTGCTTGTAAGATTCCAATATAATTTAGTAGAAATGATCCTTGGGTAACCATCTACAAAATTTGTTCAAGCAATACTGATTGGTTGAAAAACATGGCAGTCAGGCGGCATCAGAAAGGGTAAAATTTAGAAAAAATTGATAATTACATTTTAATGAAAGTGCTTTTCTGATTTTAAGAACATTGAATAAGAATCTTACTTCGGTGATCCTCTACTTAATTTGTTTAAGCCGTATTGATTGGTTAACAATCATAGCAACCAGGCATTATCACAAAAGGGGGTAAATTGAACTATTACCTACAAATGACAACTCCTACCATTCCACTGGACCAATTTCAAGTTAACTTCACAGGAATGATACTTTGGTGGTCCTCTTTCATAATTGTTCAAAGATTTAAATTCCATTGAGACATTTGGTTGCTGGGACATCAGAAAGGGTGCGAAATGTCCAAATTTCAAAAATCTTCTGAATCAGCTTGTCAGATTCCAATATAATTTGGCAGAAATGTTCCTTAGGAGACCCTCTACAAAAGTTGTTCAAGTCGTACTGATTGGTTGATAAACATTGCAATCAGACGGCATCAGGAAAGGCGCAAAATTACAAAACTTTATAATTTCATTCTTATTAAAGTTCTTGTTATATTTCAGATACAAACGGCCTTGACTGATAAGCTATGTCTTTAACAGCGTCCACTTTTGCATTTTCATTTGCACTCCTTGATCAAATTTTCCAGATATTTGCAGTTAAATATTTGATACTAATTTACTATCAATCAGGTGATCGATTTAGGGCCATCTTGGCCCTCTTGTTTATAATTGTACACTTTTCAAGTATAGTGGTATTTGGAATGGGTCTAATGTATATGCAATGTATGAGGAATATACTGCGTATTCGTTTTCAATGCAAAGTAGTGTGTCATGTCATTATGCTGTTTGTCTAATGATAGACCAATATAAAAATGATAAATGTATCCTACTGTCGAAAAAATCAATCAAATTGGTAAATAACACCTATTTTATATTTTTCAAAATTAATATTCAAATTACAAATTGAATTTTTTTATATTTTTTACAATTTGGGAACTTCTTATTGTAGAGCTGCAGGTAGCAGCTCAATGGTATTGTTAAATAAGTGTTATTGTTTGAAGTTTTCGCTAGTTCTACATTTATATCAGAGGTATGCGTTGGCAATAAATACATAACACCTTTAAATTTTTGTGTTAGATCACCTAAGCCGAAGGCTCAAGGTGATCTATTCTGATCACTCTCTGTCCGTCGTCCGTCCGTAGTTAACTTTTAGCTTTAAACATCATCTCCTCCTAAAACACAGAAAAAAAAGTCACAAAACATCACAGGAATATTCCTTTGATGGTCTTCTTTAAAAATTGTTCAAAGATTTAAATTCCGTTACGAAGACATAACACATTTAAAATATAACTTTCCATTTTTAGCTCACCTGTCACATAGTGACAAGGTGGGCTTTTGTGATCGCCCTTTATCCGTCGTCTGTCGTCGTCTGTCCACAATTTCTTGTGAACAGGATACAGTCTTCATTTATTATCCGATGTTTACCAAACTTATGACTTAGCCAGAAATACATAAGAGCTCGGTTCCTTTCGAAAACCAGCCAGATCCGTCCATGCATGACTGGATTATGGCCCTTTAAATTTTGCAAAATTGCTATAATTTAGCTTGTGAACAAGTTAAAGTCATCATTTATTATCCGAGGTTTACCAAACTTATAAAATGGAGTAGGTCAACAGCCTCTCAGTATTTTTCAAGATAAAGAGTCAGAATGTTCCTTAAGTGACCCACTATCAGATTCCTTCAAGCCATGTTGATTGGTCGAAGAACATGGCCGCCAAAGGACGAGGCTATTTTGTCTTATTTGGCTCGAGTGAAAACTTAGAAAAGTTTCTCCTCCGAAAATGTTTGGCCGATTTTCAAATAATTTTGTAGAAATATTTTTAGGATGACCATCTATCAGATTCCTTCAAGCCATGTTGATTGGTCTAAAACTATGGCCGCCAGGGGCGGGTCTTATATGGTTAAAGTAAAGTAAAGTTTATTTTTAGATCACCTGAGCCGAAGGCGTCGTCCGTTGTTAATTTTTAGCTTTAAACATCATCTCTTGAAACGCAGGAACACATTCCACAAAACATCACAGGTTCATTTGATGGTCCTCTTTTACAATTGTTGAAAGATTTAAATTCCATTGAGAACTTTGGTTGCTGCGGCATCAGAAAGGGGGCAAAATGTCCAAACTTTAAAAATCTTCTCCTCCGAATCTGCTTATCAGATTCCAATATAATTTGGTAGAAATGTTCCTTGGATGAGCCTCTACAATAAGTGTTCAAGCCATACTGATTCGTTGAAAACATGGCAGTCATGTGGCATCAGAAAATGGACCAATTTTAGCTTGACTTCACAGGAATGTTCCTTTGTTGGTCCTTTTTCAAAATTGTTCAACGACTTACATTCTGTGTAGAACTTTGGTTGCTGCGTCATCAGAACGTGAGAAAAATACCAACATTTTAAAAATCCTTTACCTACATAATCTGCTTGTCCGATTGCAAGATCATTTTGTAGAAATGTTCCTTGAGTGACCCTCTACAAAAACTTTATGGTTCAAACTGTTTTTGTAAAAGGGTCACCTTAGAGACATTTCTACTAAATATATCTTGGAAAACGACAAGCTTACTTAGAGGAAAAGAAATTTGAAATTTTAGGCATTTGATTCCCTTTTTCATGCCAAAGCAATCGAAGTTAAAGATATAATTTAAAACTTTCCTCAAATTTGAAGGAGGACCACCACGTGAACATGCCTGTGACGTTTGAAGTTATTTTAACCTCTTCTGATGCCGCCAGATTGTTAGGTCTTTCGGCCAATCAATATGCCTTCTACCATGACTGCCACGGGTTTCAATAGATCAAGATGGCTTGAACATTTGAGTGGATTAGGAGCTTAAAGTTAATGTTACCTCATATTTTATGCTAAACAAATTATACAGTCTTTCAGACAATCAATATGGCTTCTACCAATTGTGTACCGCCTTGGTGGTGTAGTGGTAGCGCGTCCGTCTTGGTTCGATCCCCGGCCGGCTCATACTGAAAACTTTAAAAATGGTAGTAATGGCTGCCCTCCTTGGCGTTTAGGGTTTCGGGGTAAATGTTGACTGACTAGTGTCAGGATAAATGCACCAGTAGTACTTGTAAATTATCCAGGAAACATGTGATATAGCTGAAACAAGAGGGTCATACTGGCCCAGGATCGCTCACCTGAGTTAAGCCCACTACATAGTCAATGACAATAACTCCTCTTTCGGTCAGGTAAGCAAACAGAAGATTTCCCTTCAATTTAGCCTAGTGACCCTGTTTTGACCCGACATGACCTATACTTTTTATTTGGCCTAGATATCATCAAAAGACAATCCTTCACAAAATTGTCAACAGGATTAAGTTTAAAATATTGCTTCCATACTTTTTACAATATTTTCCTTCAATTTGTCCTAGTTTTTTTTTTTATCATACATAACCCAGATTCAAATCTTACCTTGATATAAAACAAACCCCAATTCAAGTTGGAAATGCGGTCTCGAGAGTGCAAGACTTTCCTTCAATGTGACCTACATTTTCATCCCGACGTGTTCGATATTCGAACTGGCCTAGATATTATCAAGACATACATTCTGACAAAGTTTTAAGCTGCTGAAGTAAAAATGCAGTCTCCTGAGTGTTAACAAGATATTTCTCAAATTTGGCTTAGTAACCTAGTTTTTGACCGGTTGTAACATATATTCAAACTTGGCCTAGATATCATCAAGACATTTATTATGACAACGTTTCAACATGCTTTAGTTAACAATGCGGCCTCCTAGTGACCTAGTTTATGACATGGCGTGACCAATATTCTAACTTGCTAGAAATCAGCAAGATAAACAAACTGAATAATACCCATGAATATTGGATGATAATTGCGGCCTCTAGAATGTTAACATTAAACAGTTTTTGATATGGGTCACCAAGAGAATATTTATGTGAAGTTTGGTTTGTTAATATAGCACCACCAGTTTCAGAGAAGAATATTTGACGTATGCCGGACAGTGAGTGATCACAATAGATAACATTGAGTCTTCGGCTCGAAGTTGATCTAAACATAAGTAAAAAGTGTAACAGTAAAGATCAAACCTTTACTTTAATTGTTGTAGATATTGTTTTTAGATATTTGGAGGTAAGCAGGATAACTCTTAATGAATGAATGTATAATTCTGAGATTAAATGGAAATCTTACTTGGAAAAGTAGAAATAAATCACCATGAGAAATAGCTGTTTTTCCCTCACTATGTGTTAACATGAGGCTTGCTTCTGATACATCAGTAGTAGTCTGTTCGTGGTAAAGGGTTAACCCTGTTCTACATGTAGATGTTTTCTGACGCCTCTGCAGCGGACACATTTTGAAAGCAGTGTGACAAAAGGAAATATTGCTCATAATGAGCAATTTCTCCTTTTGTCAACATGTTTTAAACTATATTCAATAATAACCCTTTTGAATATAGACATTTTCCAAAATCTTGTCTAATTGTTTTCAAAGTGGTCTGCTGCATATTTGTTGCAAGTGGAAAAGGGTTAAGAAAACTGAAATTGATCTAAAATGTATACCTGTATCATCATTTAAAACTAAAAAAACATTTCATTCTCTTATTGCCATTAAGACTTATTTTCTGTTTTCAATTCTTTGTTTGATGTTGATGACTTTTGAAAAATCTGAAGCACTGATGTGTAAAACATACTCGGAAAAAATGATAATTGCTTTTATTGAACAATTTATTGTTTTCCTAAGTGCATTTTACTTTGTCTCAAAAGGACTACTGTCTATAATATTCATATATTTCCCACATTCAACAAATCTGCAGCAACCCTTTGAAAACATCTGGGCAAAAGTACTGAAAATCTCAATTAATTTAAGTAGAATTATTGAATCGAGTTGAAAACATTGTGGTATAAGGAGAAATTGCTCATTCTAGGTTCTGGCTCAGGCAATTATTGCATTCAGATTTGTCAGTTCGAAGAATGTTTTATCAATAAGGAATGAAGGACTGGTTACTTTCGTGAAGACTGCCGACATCCCCGCCGATTACATTTTATAAATAAATAAAGATAGACTAGACGACATAAATTTTCAATCCGTTTGACAGACTGCTTTTTTATACATACTCAAAATGGCGACTCCCATGATTTTAGCAAGTTTCATTTCAGAAAAGTTCATGGGTTATTGGAAGAAAAAAAAAATATGGTGATTTTTTTTCGAATAAACACTGCACAAGTTTGATGGCTTTGCAAACAGAGTTGTCTAGACCAGTCTGCTCGTGACTAAAATGATACTTTAACTGATATATAGAACTAACTAGTACTCTCGAGTTTATGTTGTTTCTAATGCATACACACGTCACCATGTAATTCATTGAACTGGCTGGGATTTTCTTTGCGAACAGTGTTGAGCCGACCAGACCGCTAGAAACGAGCGATCTGATCAGATCTACACTGTCCGCTATTCGCTCAATCAGTTCAAGAAGATACTCGGAGATCTTAGTTTGAATATTGAAAGTGATATGCATAATTTACCATTTCATTAATTCAGTTGAAAACGTAATAAAAAAACGACCAAAAATGGCAGTAAAACAATATTTGTCAATTTCCGGTTTGTCCGATGGCTATGCTTATTCCCTCAAAGCACATATACATTTTGCACTAAACTCAGCAAGAAAGGTAATCGTAAATGGACTATGTGAAATAAACAGATGTAATGGCTGATTGATAACTCACATTTAGACCCCCTGTGGATACCAATGGGCTTTATGAGGGTCATTAAACTTGAGCTTAAATTAAAAGTGTATTAAAACTCTAATAAATATATCTTAAATCATGAACAGTGTGTGTATACCACGTGACTTTGACGTCACAAATGCTACGGTACTTCGGTTTAGAAATAAAAACAAAGGTAACCATCATTTTTAATGAAACATGGCGCAGTCTACGCCGCTTACAGAGCCCTCGCTTACAGAGCCCTATCTCCGGTGTTTCAACGGAGTTTCATAAGTGGTTTAGTTTCTCCAAACACTTCGATGAACCTTTTCTCAACATTTATCAATAACGCCGACAGCCGAAGCATTACCCGGGGCAAACTGAATTTTGAAAACAGGTTCGTCGAAGTGTTTGAAAAAACTAGACCACCAATCAAACTCCTGTAAACAACCGGAGATAGGACATTGTAAGCAGCGTAGACTGTGCGATGTTTCATTAAAATGAGTGAAGAAATAAAAAAGTTACCATTGTTTTTACATTCTTATCAAGAACAATTTTTGCTGTATGACCATGCAAATATGACGTCAAAAGTCACGTGGTATACACACAGATGAAGTTGCAATGAATGTTTAAAAACGGGTCTGTATATAACGCAGACGCATTACGCAGACCAATGGATTATAGAGGGAAAACGCAGACGGGTATCAGAAAACGCAGACGACCAATCAGATGCCGTATTTGTGTGTACTATATAATAGGTGTTAACGAGTTCACACGTCAGCGCACACTTATTAAATGTATATGGTGTTATTTAGTTTGCAAGTGTCTTTTTAATTACTTTAATCCCAAAAAGGTTTTTAAAACAATGTTTATAAAATCTATAATTATATTCTTATTCGTCTTTAAATAAAAAAAATAAAACTTGACTTAGTTAATTTTCAGTTTATTTCCTTCTTTGTTCAGCCCTTTATTCCTTGAAAATCACGACTGAAAGAATGATGATTTTCGCGCAGACTGAGGTAGAGAGATCGAAGCCAGACTGGAACAAATGTCTTTCTGCGATCGCCAAATTCATTCTGACTAGCGCCATTCCGTGTTCATGTAGGATGGTACTTATACGTATATGGGATGAATATGCGAATATGCGAAAAAACCATATAAGACATTGGTCGATAAGATGTCCGCCGTCAGTCGTAGTCACGGACAATGTTTATGATATCTATTTATGTGAATACACAATGAAGTTAAAAGGAAATATTGCAAGAAAAGGAGGAATTACTGCAATTTCTATATTTCTGACAATAGTTCTTCTGTATTTTAATTATTCAGTTGTATTCATGGTAAATGTTAAAATATTATAGATTTTCATATATTTGGTAGATTTGTATGAAAAATTTGGTACTCACCGAAAAGTATGGCACAACATCATAGAGATCATCTTCAGTTAAAAATTGACGAATTCGATAGCCAGGATAGGCAAACACACTATAACTGTCCTTAGGTAAATATTCCGACAAGTACTTGGTCTGACTATGACCTATGACAACTGCCATTTTTATATTTAACAAAAAGGTTAATGAACACGGTCAAATTTCGACTATAAGTTCTTTTTAATATTTGCAAGTTACAACA
>JASEVX010001368.1:0-17735 GCA_031761405.1 Serripes groenlandicus
GTATGCTTAGGCTGATCCGGGTCGATACTTTAAGCAGAGTCCACAATGTTGGTTTTCTCGTAGAATGCCTCATTTATGCTTTTTATGACCATTTTCTCCATTTCTGACACTGGTTCCCAAAGTGTATCCAAATGTGTTTTTATAACAGGGAATTAATGGACCTCAAACAGAGAACCATTTTCTAGAAAATGTCATTCCATCGCCCCTACCTAGTCTCCCGTTTTCGAGGCGGACGTCCTAACCACTTCGACACGGAGGCAGCGGAAGAATTGGTTATTAACTGTTTTCCACATACAGTAAACGCTTTTGATAATAACAAAAAAAAGAATAAAAGATCTCCATCATTTAAAACAAAAAGTATTGAATATCGTTGGAAAACATTGTGAAAAAGAGATGCAATTCTCTGTAAATGGTAAGTGGGTAACTTAAGCCTTTCGTTTACATAGGTATCAAAACAACCTTCTGATTTCGTGAGACGTGACATAAAAGTGAAAGTGTATTATGAATTGATTTTACTTGCTTTAATGAATTATTTGGAAATAGCAATGGATTGTATTCTCATCAACTCACCTGTTTCAAAACAGTGAAGTTATCAAGTGATTATGTTCACTGTTTACTCTGGGTTTTAAGCAGTCTTTCTAGTTCAGCAGTTAGTTACATATACGGTCTTCGTTGTATAGTGGTGTGAGCGACCGCCTATGCAGTAGGAGCCTTGGGTTCGATCCCCGGTCTGGTCATAACAAATAAGGTAGCAATGACTTCCGACCTTCGGGCTCAGGGTTCCGGTTATAGCATTACGACCGATGCATCGGTATAAAAATAATTTAATACCAATAGTTACCCAGGAAACGTCGTAACGTAAATGAGCCGTTCCACGAGAAAACCAACAGTGTGGACTCTGCGTAATGTATCGACCCAGATTAGCATGCGCAGGCTAATCCGGGCCGACACATTCCGTATCAGGGGGATAGAGGTATAGAGTAATGACTCCTGAAGCGAAAAGTGTCTGTCCGGGTTAGCCTGCGCCGCATGCTTAAGCTGATCCGTGTCGATACTTTACGCAGAGTTAACAATGTTGTTTTTTTATCGTGGGACGGCTGAAATGTAACACTGTTGAAGGGGGGGGGGGGGGGGGGGGGGGGCGTTAACCCCATTTAAACAAACAAACCCAGTAAGTAACAGCATGCCATGAGTAAGACTAAGATACATTTGTGAACACCAAGAGAGAAATGCTCACTCGTGTATTTAGCTACAAACATTATGGTCTCTGCGTAATATATCGACTCAGATCAGCCTGCGAATTCCGCACAAGCTAATCCTGGCCGTCATATTCCTTCTTAGGGGGGAAAGGTATAGAGGAATGATTCCTGAAACAAAATATCCACAGGAGGCGAAAAGTGTCTGACTGGTGTATTTAGCTACTCGTGAGAATACCACGTAAAGTTATCACTCAGTGAATGGATATGTCGAATATACAATGTACAGCGAAACAAACACTTTTCCTCCATCTTATTTTGAAGCTATAATAACTCTTTTGATTAATGGTGTTGAACATCTTTAATAACAATCAGTTGAACCATTGCGGTCAGTTCACCTGCCAGTGTGCTTCGATTCCTCGAATCCTAGCTGTCTCTCACCAATACTCCACACAATATCTTTTCTAGCAGCTGTTTGCATTTCCACATAGACTGTTAACCAATTGGAGGAAAACGAATGTCTCTTGCCTCATAGATGTTTGTCAAACGTCAGAAAGAATGTTGGCTGAGCTTAAATTCGAATTCACAACCTCTGGATTGACAGCCCGGGTCGCTACCAACTGAGCTACCAGGACGCGGCTATAATAACTGTAAACGTATGTATAACTAGGCTGGCAATACACGGTTGAAAGCTGATTTTCTGTTTCCTGGGGACATCAAAACTGTTATTACTCATGTACCTTTCTATTCACGGACTTATTAATGTCTTTAACTTGCTAATGACAAAATGAAACAAATAACAATTCATATTGAAAATACATTTTCTATATTTGCGACAAGTGTATGGACAGTCGACTCAGTCGAGTGAAATATGCACAGTACAAAGTATTCTTAATTGATAACATATTTGGATGGTTATACATGTGGCAATTACATGTTTTCCATATAACACCCGCACAATGGAGGATTTTGCACTTTCTGCCTCAGACCATGCACCATGAGAAATACCATGTTCACTCCTCTTTACTTATTTTTGTTCATTACACCTATTAAAAAACAACACATGTTTATTAAAAAAACCAACAACAACAAATAGAGAGGCAATCGCCATCTTATCACCAGCAGTTCTTAAGGCAGTCACACCTGTTTCAGGTCACTCTAATTCCTGCAGTTCTTTACTAATATCTCTGAAAGAACATATGAATAAAACATAAATAGCGTTGAAATATAATATTTATTGATTTAAGAATTTCCCTATGAATGTAAATAGGAATGCATTAAATCAAACCGGAATCCAAATATTAATTATCCTACTTTACAAACACGGGATAACCAGTGTTGACTTCATTACATGGAAAGTCAAAAGTGAGGCAATACCGCCTGACTTTACTACATGGAAAGTCAATATTGAGGCGATACCGCCTGACTTTACTACATGGAAAGTCAATATTGAGGCGATAACACCTGACTTTACTACATGGAAAGTCAATATTGAGGCGATACCAACTAGTACCTTTAGCAATACTGCTGTAAATACATTGTTTGTGGCGCTGCTTCTATAAAAGGGACTACTCTTGTTATTCGTAATCCCGTGTACTAATAACGATTATTTCCCTTGCTTATAACTAATCATGGTCGCTAGCATCCTGAAACCCAAACATTCCTTTGCCATTTTTACATCTTTTTACATCTTACGTAATTGTGCATTCCAGTTGGCAAATCAAACCAGTCAACAATCTTTCTCACAAATTCCATTCTAAAAATAAAAGGCCAAAAATGGGCAGATGTACAGTAAGGTATAACTTAAACACCAGTAGCTTGATCTATATATATATACATAGCTATTTCTTAATAACTCTTATTTATTTCACTGATAGGGGGAACAAATGACCCGAACTGATCACCCAAATATTCTGCAAATGCATCTTTACCACTGCAATATGGGTTCCAAAACCTTGAATAAAACTACAGCAATTTTGCATTGTAATAAGATGCGAAAGAATCAACTTCTAATTATTTTCTATTATTTGTGAAATATCATAGGGAATTCTCTAATCATCGTAATCTGTTAGTTTAGACAATTAATTTGCTATAGAAATATAATTCTCAGACCTCGGAATCCATTCCATTTCAAGACTTTGAATTTGCCATACAAAACAGAAGAAATGAAATAAGCAATAGCTTGTAATTCTCTTTTCATTGAACCTTTTACTGTAAAGGATTTCACCCTTTGATTGTCTGTAAACCATTTCACCTTTTGGTCTTTTAGTATATTTCTTAGAGACAACATAACTCTATAAACCGCTTCTAACTCTCTCCAAGTCGAGGATTTGGCACTTTCTGCCTCGGACCATACACCATGAGAAATACCATTTACACTACTCTTTTCTTATTTATGTTTATAACACCTAGTAAAAAACGACACTTGTTTATTCTAAAACCCAACGACAACAAACCACAGAACTACAATCCTTATTATCAATCCTACTATGGTCCATAGATCGGAAAGGCAATCGCCTTGACGATAACTACATATCGCCATATCACCAGCAATTCTAAAGGCAGCCAAGCTAAAAAGGGGGGAGGGGGTAACCAGTGTCCGACATTTGCTTTTTTCAAAACGTATTATTGTCCCTTACCTATAATTTTCCCTCCCTTTTCCACTTTAGTCAATACATAAAGATAACACTCTGAATTTCGAATTTTCAGAACCAAAAATGCCTTCTCCATTTTAATATCTTGTATGAAATTCTTTTGAAGTAGCAATGATATAAATATCTTGAAGCAATGATGAAACTCTTCATCGAAAACACATAACATTGCCCAAAAAGCAGCCGATTTCCATTCCGGGACTACTAGCACTCCCCGCGCATATTGAACTTACGTCTTCCCTAGCATTCTGGGTATTAAGTGATAGGTGGGACAAGAAGTCAACATCCTTTACTCCAGTCGTACTTGTATCCATACATAATATTATCTAGAATACATTTATCGTGTCAGTCCTTTTCCAGAATTCAATATGTTCCATTAACCAATTTTCGCAATATATTCAGAATTGCCTTCTGACATTACGCGTAACAGAAATGTTCATGTGTAAACCAATTCATATCATAAAGACAACTAGAAATACAAGGAATCTCCCCATAAGGGCTTTGTCAAGTGATAATAATCATTGTCTGATAGAACAACCTTTAACTAGTGATCATACCTGCAAATAAGTAGCATAAATTTGTACAGATATATTATTTGTTTTATTTGTTATTTCATTGACGTGTAAAGGAAAACTTCCGCTGATCCATTGCCATATTTCATTGTCGTGTAAAGGAAAACTTCCGCTGATCCATTGCCATATTTCATTGTCGTGTAAAGGAAAACTTCCGCTGATCCATTGCCATATTTCATTGTCGTGTAAAGGAAAACTTCCGCTGATCCATTGCCATATGTCATTGTCGTGTAAAGGAAAACTTCCGCTGATCCATTGCCATATTTCATTGTCGTGTTAGAAACCTTTCAATTTCTTAACACATATGCAAAATAGTTGTCCATTATATTTATATAATACATAATACAGACTTCATGAGTTATGGTTCTTGTGTAATGTACTTCCTCTCTTTAATATCTATATACATTTGAAGTTTCATCGAAATATCTTAAGTACTTTTCGAGTTATTGTCCTGACATGGAAATATAAAGTTTAACAAGGGAGATAATTTGAAAAGTATTCACTATAAAGTTATGGTTCTTGTATACGGCACTCTCTCTTTTTGATATGTATGTATATTTCAAGTTTCATTGGAATATATTAAGTACTTTTAATTTATTCTCAATGCAAATAAAGTGTGACGGACACAGTGTGGCGGACAGACGGACGGACTGTCGGACGTATCCATGAAGTGTATTTGTGGGGTTATTTCTTTTGTTTCAAACTTGTGGGTTGCAACCCACAAGTATGCTATTCATTCCGTAATAATTCCCCTTTTACGAAAGAATAGCATAAATATGCAAATAAGATATAAAACAAACAAAAACATATTTATCTAACTGTCTTTATAAGGGTGATGGGTGATCTAAAACAGCATGTACAAAATAGGACAGAAAGAGCCCTTTTTAGTTTTTATCCTTTACTCCAAAAAACACCCAACAAAAACGCCGGAAGTGTGATGTGTGGGGAAACTCGTACGTGAAAATCAGGGAAAGCAAGTCATGTAAATTGGCCGTCTTCATACTACAATCAATCAATCAACTAATCAATCAATCATTCAATCAATCAATCGTCCAATCAATCAATCATTCAATCAATAAATCAATCGTCCAATCATCAATCAACCAATCAATCAACCAATCAATCATAATGAGCAGTAAACAACTTTATCTGTCCAGTCAAAAGTGACAGGAGTGTGTTGGTTCAACGTAGTCTTTCTACAATAAACGTGAATAACATTTTTAAATCATACAGGCAGCTTGTTAGTCTTGATTTAAAGCAAAATTGGTGAACAGATACCAAATAAGCTCAGGGTGTGCGCGTTTGAGTTTCGTTGCTAAGGACCCAACCGTTGCTATGCAGCTAGCAAAAAAAGCGCGTTTTAAGAACAAAAACAATTTTTCTAGGTTCTCCTACAATTTGGAATGTGGAGAGCTAAAACTTCGGTTTTAGATACTTCAAGATATTTAGAAAAAACGTATCTGTTAGGATGTTTGATTAAGGCCTTTGTTTTCAATTGGTAGCCTTTCAAACATAGCCGTTGTTATGCAGCTAGCAAATAAACGCGTTTTAAGAACAAAAACCTTTTATCTATCTTCTCCTACAGTTTTAATTGTAGAGAGCTGAAACTTCAGTTATAGATACTTCGAGATATTTAGAAAAAATCTATCCGTTACGATTTTTTATTTAGATCTTTGTTTCCAAATGATAGCCTTTCAAAGATAGGGTATTTTTACAGTCGTTTTTGACGTCAATCGCCCCTAGCGCTGCAGTGGAAGTATTCAATAGCGATTTTATTACACTATCTCATAGAACTATTCAAGAGCTACAAAAAGTTATTTTACGTCATTGACCTCCGACCTCGGGTTTCCGAGCTACAGCTGGAAGTTTGCAACATACCAAGGCGAAACGGTTCGGTATATACGGGTACGTCTTTGCATGGTTATAAAACATAGTTGGTTGACCAGAGACCGGATCCCAAACCACAAAGCCGATTCTGATGAAACATGGTGAACAGGTGCCATAGGGTAACGATTTTTGATTGATGCCTTTTTCCAAATGGTATCATTTCAAAGATAGAGTATCTTTTTACAGTCGTTGTTGACTTCAATCGCCCCTAGCGCTGCAGTAGTAGTATTCGATAGCAATTCTAGTGCACCATCTGATAGAGCTATGCAAGGGCTACAAAAAGTATTGTTACGTAATTGACCTCCGACCTCGAGGTTTGCTAAATATGCAACGGCGAAAATCACGAAGGCGATTTGATTTGAATTGATCAGCCCTGGTTTATCAGAACTGGTAATCAGGCGGAAAAAAAATAACATTACAATTAATCACTTTCCCTGTTGGGTCGTTGCAATTTTATTCTCAGAACTTGAAAAGTGTTAAAACCTAAATAAGTACATTTATTTTCCATTACACGTTTCTGATCAAATTAAAACAATAAAAGAAATCACAAAGGATGGCTTAAACAAGGAAGAAAAAATGGTTTACACTTCTAAAACTGTTTACTCTTATTGTGTTAATTTTAGAAAAGTAAAAATTTGATAAAAAAACATACTGATGTTTTTATCAACTCGGATCAGCCCAAGTATGCCGCGGCTAACCCGGACAAACACTTTTCGCCTCCTGTGGATTTTCTGTTTCAGTAATCATTACTCTATCTCCCTGTGACGGGAATGTGTCGTCCAGATTAGCCTTCGCAGACTGCGCAGGCTGATCTGGGTCATTACATTGCGCAGAGTCCATAATGTTGTTTTCTTTCGCTGAACAACTCATAGCTGTCTACCTCTATGTATCGCAAGCACTGTACACATTGTATCAATGATTAATATGGTATGTTCCACACTAACATCTCTCTAATTATCAAAATAGAAGTTGAGTTTAAGAAAGAAGCACATGTCCCCACAATTTCAGAGTCATTGGGTCGTCTGGTCACATAGGCTAATCAGCCTGTGAACTTTGAAGACTCCGATTCAGAGAAGACATTGATATATTGAGCAGAGAGCGATTTTACCTTTGGCCCTGTGACCCATAAAACCGTTGTGGTCATCTCGTCATTTAGTCAAATCGTCCTGAGAAGTATGAAGACGGACGCATACACGGACGTATGGACGGACAGTTATACACGCAAAAGTAATTGTGAAGACCATGGACCTCGCTCATGGTGTTAAATGATTTATACAACACATTCCGTAAAAAATAATTTTATAATCTAGTGATGATGTTACCTACCACAGTGAAGTTATTGGTTCAAGGCCGAGTTAATCCGGATTCGTTTTCCTGGCCAATCACCTCTAGATTATACTTTTAAATGTTTAAATGCTGTCAGGAGTCGGTCTTTAAGTCAGTTTTAAATGGGAGTCAGAATTTATTGTTACACTGGTCGCATATTACTTACAAGATCTACGTTTTGATCTATCAATAGATAGATAGATATTTTATTTCGTAATTTAGGCCACCGGCCCATTATACAACATCATTTATAAGTATATACAACAGGGAGTGATGAAATACATTTTAACACTGACATTTGAAGCTGGAAAAATAATTAAGATATTGAAAGAGTCTCACTTCTTAGTTTGAATGCGCTCTGAATGTATTTTGCAGTATTGTATACTTCAGACTGGATATTTGTATTTAATATTGCATAAAATTTGTCAAGAGTCTTGTTGTTTATCCAGGATACGTTAAAATAAATGTCTCTTAAATCGTCATATGTAGGACATTCGTAAAAGAAGTGAAACTCATCTTCAATGATGTACATATTTTTATCAACACATAAAGGGCAAAAACGGTCATTTCTTGCAATCGGTAGGCGTCTACCTCTCTCTATCATAAGGTCATGGTTAGAGCATCTAAAGTTACTATATATCCTGCGTAAGGAGAAAGGTAAAAATGAATTTAAATATAGCTCTGGGTTTAATAATGATTTGAAATGTTTGTAGTGTTGTCCTTTTCCCGCATTGTTTTTATCCATATGCCATTTTTGTAAGTAGCAGTCTCGAATCCGTTGTTTAAAATGCTTAATAAATAGAGAATCGTTACCTATGTCTTGTGAAATCCATACATACCCAAAGCCATGCATGAACAGGAGATTTTTTATACAGGTTGCCCATGTATTTCTACCTGCCTCATCGAGGCGTTTCAACATCATGTAGCAGTGCTTCGGGTACCTATGGGTATCCATCCGAGTAACGTTTAGCCAGTATTTAATACAATTAGGAATGTAGAATGTACAAAGAGGTAGACGTCCACATTCTCCTAAAGCAAATGGTTCCGATGTATTTCTTGCTAGATTACAGTACTGTTTACAAAATTTTATATGAACTCTTTCAACTTTGTCAGAATACTTATAACCCCAAAGTTGAGACCCGTAGCATAGAATAGGCTTAACAGTAGTATCAAAAATTTTGAAAGCATCCAAAGGGTCTAGTCTTCCATACAAACGCTGAAATCGGAATATATAAAATAATGATTTCATCGCTTGTTGTGACAATGTTTCTAATGTTTTTGTCCATGAAAATGTAGAAGTGATATAAAGACCCAGATATTTATAGAAAGGTACAGTCTCCATTTGTTTTCCTTTGTAGTACCATTTTTCAGTCTTTTTAAGTATTCCACCATTACGGAAGACAACGACTTTAGATTTATCTAGATTAAGATTCATATGTGTGTATCAATACAGGTGAATGAATCCGGATCAACTCGGTATGTACTGTATATGTATATGTGTAGTGTACGTCTTTTTAGACGGCCTCTGAAGTATATCATGAATATAATATCTAGGGCTTGGTGGAAACGGTTGTAGCTAAAATTTGTATTTTTTTTTACCAAGGTTAATCACCTCGCCATAAAGTCTTTAAAAACGTTAAAAAAAAATTCTTGGTGAACAATGGAAATTTGGGAGCCAATGCTCGTTCTGAGTAATGGCACATAAATTTGCATTGTTTACAAAGCGGTCAAAATTGCCCTTAAACCAGGGTTTTCGAAATAGGTTTTTAGTTACAACCCTTTCACGCAAAGGCCCCGATTTGCATTAACTTGTTTGTTGTTGTTGAAGGTAAATTGTATAATTATTTTATTTTGACACTTCATACTTTTCTAAATAAAAATGTTTGCCCCTTTTACGCAAATTTTATGAAAATAGTATACTTTAGTATTATAGTTACAAAATGTCTAGAGCCACTGACACTAGAAGCACAAAGTAAGATGTTTGTGTTGTTTTATATCATTTACACGAGAGAAAAAAAAGTCTACTTTATAATCTTGATTTTTCTCTCTTTTTGATTTATCAAGATGTCGAATTCAGTAAACTACAATGTCTTAAAATAGATAATAGAGAGAAAACTGCGATATAAGATCGATTTCCTTTGATAAATCTATAGTTGAAATAATAGTTGAGCTGAATTTACAATTAATTTGATACTGATAATACCGGCTTGACTATCTTAACAACATCACTGGGCAGAGTTAACTCGGCTGACTTGACCAGAAACCAGACGGACCAGGGTTCGATCTACGGTCGGGTCATACCAGGGACGTTAAAACGGGTACTAATGACTTTCCACTTTACAACTCAGGGTTGCTGGGATAGCATTACGCCTGACTCATCGGTGTCGGGAAAACTGGCAATTTACTAACCCTTTCCCACGTACATCAAATCTGCAGCAGATGACTTCAAAGATATCTACTAAACAATATGGAAATCCTCTATAATTATAGGCCTAATTACTCAAACAAGTTGAAAACCTTGTGGCAAAAGGAGAAATTGCTCGTTTTGAGCAATTTCTCCTTTTGTTACATTGTTTTCAAAAGTCATCTGCTGGAGATGCGTCAAAATGCGTCTACATGTGAGAAATTTACTAGGTAAGACTGTTGAAATAAGAAAGTGTTCCTTTTGTGGACGCTGCGGTTTCTTTCTAAAAATAATAACGTACCCGTTAAATATAATCGGGGATTGATCAAGGATCTCGATTTTTAATGAAAATTTCGCTGGAATATATTTTCGAAGTAATTGCATAATTTTTAATTTACTAAGCATTTACCCGAGAGATATTTTAAACAAATACATATCATTACAATCACCCTTTCTACTACAAATTACCAGAATTTCAATAAAAATCTGTGTAACCGATATTTAGTAAATCAGAATGCCGTTTTACCGATGTCGCACATTGTGATATTTTAGCTGAAACGCAGTCAGCGGAATTAAAATTGACAATTTAAAAATGGATATTTTAATTTATTTCTTCCCGAATAGTTATTTTATTGCAAATGATATAGTATATAAATAGACGTAAAACAGGATACAGGATAATCATACTTGGAAATCTGTTTATATATTATTATACGAGAGGTAATCAAAAAGTAATAGAACTTTCTTAGTGATTCTTGTATTAGTTAATACATATTTCGGAAATTCATACCATATGTATATTTGTTTTTGCTCTACCTTATGGCGAATTAATATTTCTAATATTGTAATTAGTTTATTTATAAATCGTTGTCATAGAAACTAGTTGAGGTATAGGCGGGCCACAGCGTAATTTTACAAAAAAGTACCAGTTTAAGCTGTGTATATTTCAAATATACACACACAGAAGATACCGAAAATGTGCATGACATTAATTTGTTGTTTGTTGTTCCATAATAACCATCAAAATAGTAAAGTTGTTAAGCGACGTGCAGAAAAGTCAGGTAAACATGACGTCAGATGAACGTCAAATTTAGCAAATTTAGCAAAATGCTAAATAGTAAAATTATATCACAACGTAGACAAAAATCAAAATAGTCATTTGATATGTTTATTCAGTGGAGTTCACCAGTAGTCAAGCAGTCACTAGCGATGTATACATACACTTTTGTTTATGGTTAGAGGGGAGTAATCAGTGGAAAACTAATGTCACTTGCAAAGGAGCTAGTTCTGACGTTGAAAGGAACAGTTTGAGTGTCGTTTTTTCCCCATAACAATTGTCATGTGTTACACATAACATGCTAGACCTTTCGGTGAACAAATGTTACGGAATGTCTTTAAGCAATGGCGTCTGGGGAAGTTGATGCAACTATTGAGTTGATATAACAGTTGTTAAAATATTTATTCACGTTTTCAAACCTACTCATTTCCCTCCAAACGGCGACGTCAGATTGACGTTACTACCGTGGTCCGCCCCCATTGTACTCACAATTTTTATAATCTCCCAGAAATGTTGTTTTGGATTCGGAACGCCTTGGTACAGTTAAATATATGAATACATATTGGTTTAAACTCAAAAGAATGATAATATTATCTTAGCTTTGATCTATTTGTATATATGCATATATTTATTCAAGTTTTTATTATTTTATTTGTTTGTTTTATTTTCAGATTTCATTGTTTTCTTCATTTTAATATTCTTTATAACTATATTACATGAAGATCATCAAAAACCTTGACAGAAATAGTGATAATAATATATCATCATCACCATCATAATCATCACCATCGCTATAATACGACATCGACTGCATGGCTGTGTATGCTATAATACGTCGTTCTACATTTGTATGCCACATTTATACCTTTGCAGGTAAATATAAAATCACGAAAGTTAAGGACATTGCGTGATTAACAATTACGTAGAAACAACATAAAAAATATAAAATAAAAAGATGTACATGTAATCCATTACGACTCGAACTCAGGACCTTAGCATTACGAGTTCAACGCTCATGTTAAACCGCTAACTTTGCATTCGAACTGATGGTGTGTCAGGATTTTACTTATAATCAAAACGGGCGCATATTGTTATGCTCATCCCTATTTTGGATAATAGAACAGTCGTCATGGCTCACTGCTCGAATTGGATCTATAACTGAAATGTAATAATCTTCGCATGTATAAGTATCAACCCGTCACTACTCATTGATTCACAAAATTTGTATATATGTTGCGTTACTGACAATTCGTCATGGCTCACTGCTCGAATTGAATTTATACCTGAAATGTAATTATCTTCGCATGAATAAGTATCAACCCGTCACTACTCATTGATTCACGAAATTTGTATATGTTGCGTTACTGACAAATTCTCACGATAACACATATCGAAATTGTTGAAAATATCATTCTCGCTATCTAGTTAATATGCAAGTATTCTTTTGTTGTATTTTTATAGTATTTACTATATAAATTGCAATATCGTAGCTACTTTGAATCTTTAAAGAGAAGCAAAAAAAATACAACCCACCATTATTTACTAGGGGGTATAAGAAAGGGGGTACTTACCATATTGAAATTGATGATTATAATGAAAACATGTGGTGTGTTAATTTTATTACCCTAGATGCGTATTTGCGATAAATAATCTAGCTAAGTATATATTTTATCCTAATAAAATAAGAACGTGTGTATAGTGAATACTAAATGCATTAATTGTGGGCTTGTATGCGGAGGATCGTAGATTCGACTTGTTACAAGATGAGAATGCGGTCTTTCTAGTACAAGCGGCCTTATGTACTGCTTTATATATATAGACACATGTGTGGGTTAAATGTATAGGTTATGCTCCTTTTGTAAATACACATTCCCTTAATTGTGTTAATATGTAATTTGACACATTGTGTTAAGGTTTGTGGATATATATGTCAATGCCCTACAATTTCACATTTTTGAGAACATTGTGAGCATAGATGATAAAGAAATTAACTCTTTCGTCGCCGTACTTCTAAATAGGACTCTTCCGTCTTATAATTGCTCGCATATTTTGGCAAAGATCGTGAAGTATTAAGTGCGAAGTGCAGATGAAGATCAATCTGAATATATATATATATAAAGGCTGATCTTAGCCTGCACTTTTCGCTTGCGACATACAACTCGTCTACGCGCGAGGAGGGGGTTAAAAGGGACAATTTGGTGTGTTTAATATTTATGAAATTCTCTTCTGTTAATCTATATTATCTTAGTTATGTTAATCTGTATATGCTATAAAACAAGTATGTTTTAATGCAATAAAATATATGAATTAACTGGTCCAATTTCTGTTAAGCAGAAAATTACTCAATAAAAAAAAATAAAAAAAAGTTTGTACAGAGACGGGATCGCATTCGGTTAGACTGGTCCATAGGCTTTCACTCTACCAACTGAGCCATTCCGCCTTCGTTGATGCATAGAGTATTATTTATTTTTATTATAATAATTTAATAGTGTAGCATAAAAAATCCTAGATTGTAGATATTTATCTTTTTCCCCCACACGTTTACATGAAACATTTTTAAAGAGACATTTTATGTACCATTCAATATCTATATTTTGAAAGTAAGATGTATTTTTTTTTTACTATATCTATAAATACTTTAAACGGTTTGATCTGCTCAGACATTAAAATCCTTCATATCTTTGCAAGCGGCCTTTTATCTTAGGAGATTTACGCTAGACCTAACTAGTACTTCAATGTGTATAATAAAGTGCGTTGTGAACATCTGTCCTAAACATTATAAATTTTATGAGGATTCGTGTTCAAAATCATTTTTGTTTTAAACAGCCCGCCATTTTTTTCCCTTGAAAATCGCCAAGGGCAATCGTCGTGTTTCAATGTTTTCTTCGAAATAAATCATATTCATTTGTTATGTGTGTTAATAAAAGATACATAAGTGATCTTACCTCCAATTCAGAATCCATTACGAATGAAATCTTATATTTGCATCTATAAAAAACACTGTCGAAACTTTTGAAATTAAATAAAAAGATAATACTGTTAACGGTAAACTGACGTTGACGAAAAATGTGACGTCATAAAATTGGAAATTCCAAACGTTATACGTTTTGTCACTAATACAGGTTTTGTCGTGGACTGGCTCATATATATATGCAAAGGCGAATCCCATGTCGCTTACCGGCGTGTGTGTCTGTTTGTTTGTAAATCGACGCTCCACAGCCCAAACCGACGGGTCGATTCCGATGAATCTTGGTGAATAGGTGCCAAATGAGTTTCGTTGCTAAGGAATCACCCGTTGCTATGCAGCTAGCAAAAACACGCATTTTAAGAACTTAAACCTTTTTTTTTTGTTCTATCTTCTCCTGCAGTTTTGAACGTGGAGAGCTGGAAACTTCGGCTATATTATATTATATTATTCCTTACGATATTATTTTTATATACGATATTACTATTCGTTACGTTACGATTTTTGATTTAGGCCTTTGTTTCCAAATGGTAGCCTTTCAAAGATAGGGTATCTTTTTACAGTCGTTTTGTACTTCAATCGCTCCTAGCGCTGCAGTGTTAGTATTCAATAGCGATAGTTGGAGTATCAAATTCGGTAATGATACCTGTTGTATCCATTTTAGATGACTCGCGTTTGAGCTTCTGTTTTAGACTTATTGGAACTCTTCGCACTGACATTTTGTCAGTTTCTAAATGGAGCTCCCTTTCAAAACAACCATCACCTTCGAAAACTGATCGATATTTGTTAAGGATTTCATTCATGGTTACCGGCGGGACACTACAGCTTGTCTGTTCAACATGACATATGTTTTTAAACTGTACCTTAATCAGTTTCATAGATTGTATCGCAGCTAAACCCCAAAAAGGAGTAAAATCATCATCCACAACAATAAACTGGACTGAATATCTTTCAGATGTCTTTGGGTTTTTTAGAGTGAGATGACATGCTTCATATGTTTTTATTTCCGACTTTTCATACATTCTCAAAGTGTTTGTTACCCTTTAAAGGGAGTATGTGGCACATACCTTTTTGGAATAAGGTTTGATGTTGCACCACTATCTATTTGGAATTGTAAAGTCTTCTGTGCATTTATAAGAAGCATTGTCGCAAATATCTTTGACTTATTTTGTCCATTGGTCACTATTGCTTTCTGAATCTGTATTATCACTATCGTTTTCTACTTGTCTTATGTTTCTAGCTGACCTATATTTCTTCTTTTCCTCTGTTTGTCAGCACACTGAGGCAAAATGGTTATACTCTCAACAGTTTGTACATTTCTTTCCAAAGGCAGGACAGTTTCCTTTCTCACATGTTTTGCCACAGTATTTACACTTTTTTCCTGAATCTGAGTCTTTTTTTCTGAAAGTGGGCCTTCCTGTATGCTTTAAATTTCTGTTTGATTGCGTTGACTTCGTCTGCCGTTCCACTGGCTGTTCCAGGCATATTTTTCACTTTTGCTTGGGTGGATTCAGCAGCCGTGGTCATATCAATGCATCTATCAAGATTCAATTTGTCTTCTTGTAGAAGCCGTTTTCTTAAACCGTTATCTCTAATGCCAATAACTAGCCTATCTTTAATCAAACTGTCTGTAAGTGTGCCATATTCACAGGTTTTGGCCAGTTTTCTCAATTTTGACAAATAGGAATCAAAAGTTTCATGTTCTTGTTGACAGCACATATTAAAAAGGTATCTCTCATAAGTGACATTTGTCTTTCCAATACAAAACGACTGAAATTGATCTAATACTGTATCATTATTTTGTTTATCATCCTCATTATCGAATTGGAATCCATCATCCATTGCTTCCGAGCCTATACAGGTTAGTAGGGTCGCCGTTCTCAATTTGTTTTCTTTGGAACTAAGCCCCGCTGCAATTTCAAAGTTATTCCACGATTTGCAAAATTGCTTCCAATTATCGCTGATGTTTTCATCCATTTCTAGCTTAGCAGGGAACGGAATGAGCGAGGGAACAGCCATAAGTATGTGTGGGTAGGTACGATACCGTGCGATTCGTCTTCTTCTTCAGACAAGCTCATAGCCTGGTACAGCTTCGATAATGCCTCGTCTTAGCTTCATTCGAATACAGATTCATCTAATGGAGTGGGTTGTACACTGCTGACACCGTGTTTAAAGTGTTTCATCAATAAAATAACACTAGGTTGTAGAAAGTCCACGCTTGGCTTTATTGAGCATAAATTATAATAAGGGAAACAGCTCCTGTTCTACTACAAGTAACTTTCAAAGTATAGTCAACCTAAACAACTGATCAGTTATGATATACATAGATCAGCCTATACATTATAATCTTGATATATATTTTTCTATAATAGAAAACATGTTTTTACATAGCGTTTGAAAAACCCATTGTGGCAAAATGAGAAATTGCTAATTATTGCCAATATTTGTTTTCAAAAATCGTTTGCGTAAAAAGTAGTATACACTTGGGAAAGGGTTAATTAATCTTATTTGTGAATTTCGCAATTATTATAAACATGGTTTAGCCCGTACAATCTTATCTTGATCTACATTCATTTACAAATGAAAATATATTAATTGCAAAGTGTTCAAAACATTGTAGAAAAATTCGTCTGTGTCAAAACACGTCGTCATGTGGGATAGTGATATTCAATTTTGTGCGCACTAGATTTTGCGTATTTTGCAATTATTATAGTCATAGATGAGCAATTAAATGTTGTTTGTAGGAGAAAAACGTTAAATAAAAGCTACTCTTAGCGAAAATCACACGTGAAATCAAGTGGGATGCAGCAATAAACATGCATATTAATTACCGTATTACTTCTTTAAATACATTTAATAGTCCAACTACGTTTTATTCTTAGTCCATGTGCAATAAAGATTATATTTGAGTGCCCGACTAAAAGGAGTATCTTGTTGCATCTCCTCAAACACATATTATGTATGGTAGTGAAACATGTAAGGCTAACATTTCAGCTTTTAGTAGGCCTATACAGTAAAACATATATATGTGTGTGCTTTTCTAGAAATAGACGAGGTAGATATGGAAGGTCGTTGTTATCATGCGCATATCTGTGCGCATATGTATCCAGAACCCATGTATCCAGAGCCTGACATGGCGTACGTGTATTAGCTTTTAAGCGATCAGACAGACACATTTTTAAGTATTTACCAACCAAAGTTACCATATATTTGCACGTATACCGCACTAAGCGGATCAACGTCATTTTGCATAAATAATATGTTTCTTTTAATAGTTATTACCCTCTCTTTTCACATAAATGCAGGCATATCACGGAGTTTATAGGTAGGTTATAACCTATATATATAACAGTACTTGTAATTACAAGTACTGGTATTTTTTCTATCCTGAAACCAGTATTCCCACAACCCTGAGCGCCAAGGTGGTAATTCAACTCTATTGATCCTTTTCTGCAATGCAATATCTCTCTCTCTCTCTCTCTCTCTCTCTCTCTCTCTCTCTCTCTCTCTCTCTCTCTCTCTCTCTCTCTCTCTCTCTCTCTCTCTCTCTCTCTCTCTCCCTCTCTCTCTCTCTCTCTCTCTATGTATCTCTGTATCTCTGTCTGTCTGTCGGTCTGGTCTGGTCTGGTCTGGTCTGGTCTGGTCTGGTCTGGTCTGGTCAGGTCTGGTCTGGTCTG
>JASEVX010001369.1:0-17732 GCA_031761405.1 Serripes groenlandicus
GAACGACATTGACGTCGACAGTTACCATGTCATTTATGATACTTGTTCGACTAAACCGTATACACTCTGACCGGAATAGCATTGACTTCGACAGTTACCATGTCATTTTCGATACTTGTGCAACTAAACCGTATACACTCTGACCGAAACAGCATTGACTTCGACAGTTAGAATCTCATTTTCGATACTTGTGCGACTAAAACGTACAAACTTTGACCGGAACAGCATTGACTTCGACAGTTACCATGTCATTTTCGATACTTGTGCGACTAAACCGTACAAACTCTTACCGGAATGGCAATGACTTCGACATTTACCATGTCATTGTCGATACTTGTGCGACTAAACCGTACACACTTTAACCGGAAGAGCATTACCTTCGACAGTTACCATGACATTTTCGATACTTGTGCGACTAAACTGTACACACTCTTACCGGAATGGCATTGACTTCGACAGGAACTGCATTGACTTCGACAATAACCATGTAATTTTTATATACTCATGGGACTAAACTGTACTCACTCTTACCGGAATGGCAATGACTTCGACATTTACCATGTTATTTTCGATACGTTTGCGACTAAATCATACAAACTATAACCGGAACGGCATTGACTTCGACAGTTAATTTGCCATTTTGAATACTTGTGTGACTCAACCGTACACACCTTAACCGAAACGGAATTGACTTCGACAGTTACTATGTCATTTTCGATACTTGTGATACAACTGCAATACTGTCAAACTGGTGTCAAATACAAAACCAATAAGCCAAAACCACAGATTAGTATTACTCAGGGCTGATGCACTATATATATATAAGCACGTGGTGTATTGCTTGGTTTATGATGCTGCTTTTAACAATTGAACGGTTATATAACGGCGTTTTTCTGGGTAAGTTACCAGTACTACTGGTCCAATTATCCTGACACCCGCCAGTCAGTCATAATGATAACCCCGCAACCCTGCAGCAATTACTATCTTTTTTAAAGTAATTGATATGACCCAACCGTGGATCAAACCCGACACCCTCCGCATCCGAGACGGAAGCTCTACCACTTCACCACCGATGCGGTCTAACAAGAAGTTGGACACAATTGAATGTTTTTTTCAGTTTAACATTTAAGTTCGAAATGGAAATCAAAAACACAATTGATATTTTTCTCACAGTGGAGTCAAAGTGCATTTCAAATTTCAATAAATGAAAGAACAATAGTTGTATAAAGTTAAAAACATTGTTGCAAAAGGAGAAAATGATCCTAATCTTTTGGCCACAATGTTTTCAAATGTCGTCTGCTGCAGATGTGTCAGAAAGCGTCTGTTTGTGGGAAAAGGTTCCTGAAGTTTCCTGAGAAACGATTACATATCAAAGTACTGAAAATACTAAAGGTAGAATTGTTATATGTTAAAAGGAGATGCAGAAGTGCATATAGACAAGTAATAATGCATCAGGCCAGAATGAAATATTTCCAAGATCATGAAATCTTGTTGGTTTTGTAAAACGTAAAACTCCGAATATATCATTCGGTCCACATACTGCTTTTTAAATTATAATATTATCCAATAGCCCTATGGAAATTCCACCAGGAACATTCATGACAGTACAGTGTCTTCCTTATATATTAATAACATATATTAGTGTTTGCATCTGCAAAAAGGAGGGCAAGCGTAGCCCTGAATCGATCACCTGAGTGATAGCTATATAGCATACATGTATGTTAAATTGCTAATATCGAAGAAAATGTAATCAAAAGCGTGAATGAAACTGCTAGGATTAGACACTATAAATGAAATTTATCAATACAGGACCTTCGTTATGATATTAAATCTTTAAACAGTTTGTAAGAGGAGACTAACGTATTATTCCCGCGAAGTTTGGTTGATATCAGTCCAATGATTTGGGTGGAGATTTTGTTTAAAGGTTCATTTTATCCGTATTCTGATGCAGCATGGCAGCTATCTTTTCAAACTAATCAACATTGCTCGAACAAAAAATAAATGTACCCTGAAATGAGACCACAACTTGAATAGAAAAGGAACTAGTAAGTTTTGTCATTTTGTCCCCTTTCTGATGCCGTCTGGCTGCCATGTTTTGCAACCAATCAATACGGCTTAAGCAAACCTTGTATATGGTTATTCAAGGAACATTTGTACTAAATAATCTTGGAATCTGACAAGTGGATTCAGAGAAAAAGAATTTTACTGATATGATAGGAATGGTGTTCTCAGTCACTTCAAAATCGCATTTGTAACTATGATAGCATCGCTATGCAATTTTACCAATATTGTGCATGATAACTAACAATTAAGTGATGGCGAAGACAAATGTTATTACAATTTGAATATATTACAAAATTGCTTGTTTCTAATCAACTCTGTATATTATTTACCTATTTTACTACGATTAGAAGTTCATCCGTCAAAAATGTATCAAAATAAAGAACACAGCTAGATTGCATTTACACTCCTTCAATTGTATGTACAAGTTTAATATAAAGATGCATGCACACTACAGAATGATTGAATACCTATATTGTACATGTACGTGTTTGATGTTAATATGGAATTGTGAACAGTATTTGACACAGGACTTTGAATAATACAGTTTACCACTGCTCTCGAAAACATCGGTTTCCACGGTACCTTCGTGGATGTTCCCATGTTTGATTATATAAAGAGGCCTGGTATTGCGTAGCTGCTCGATGGTACCATTTCTCCAGAGTTTCGAATGCAATGGACAGAATCACGTATTAAGCGATCAATTATAAAACAAAACAAAAACAATCAAAGCGCTGAAGGCACTGTATTTGTTTGGGGACATAAAACTGTTCAAACATTTGCCTTTGCATAGATATGTGATTTATAAACTATACATTGTTTATAAATATTACAACTTCGGGTAAAATAATAAATGACGCATCCGTTAAAATTACATGCCATTTTAGTTGTCTATAACTATAATCATGAGACATACATGTGAATATTATATTTAATTACCAAGTTTCAAAAGACATGTAAAACAAATGGATAACCAATATGGCCCCGACTCAGTCATCTAAGTATTCACCAATTTTTGTTAGAAAAAAATCACAATTGACCAAGGGTTTTCTAAAATCTTACTCAAAAGCTTCCTGCTTAACAAGAGGGCCATGATGGCCTTAGATCGCTCACCTGGATTAAGCAATGTAAAACACATCAAGACAATTATTCTCGCAAAGATTCCAAATGAAACCTCCAAAGTGCCCTGTGGGGACCATGTCAACATTGCTTGAAGAAATATGATAGAGGGTCTCCGAAGAAACTTTTCTACACAATTATTTGAAAATCGGCCTGACACTTTCGGAGGAAAATATTTTTTAAGTTCTCACTATAGCCATATAAGGCCAAAAAGTCCCGCCCTCTGTCGGCCATGTTTTTTGACCAATCAACACGGATTGAAGGAATCTGATAGAGCGTCTCACAAGGAACATTTCTACAAAAAAAATGAAAATTGGCCAAACACATTCGGAGGAGAAGATTTTTCAAGTTCTCACTATAGCCATATAAGGCCAAATAGCTCCGCCCCCTGGCGGCCATGTTTTTCGACCTATTGATATACCAATCAACATGGCTTGAAGGAATTTGATAGAGGGTCTCCCAAGGAACATTTCTACAGGCAAAAAAGCCCCGCCCCTTGGCGGCCATGTTTTTCGACCAATCAACTTGGCTTAAAGGAATCTGATAGAGTGTCACCCTAGGAACATTTCTAAAACAATATTTGAAAATCGGCCTGACACTTTTGGAAAAGAAGATTTTTTGAGTTTAAACTATAGCCATATAAAGCAAAAAAGCCCCGCCCCCTGGCGGCCTTGTTTTTCTACCAATCAACTTGGCTTGAAGGAATTTGAGGTTCACAAAAGGTACATTTCTACAAATTATTTGAAAATCGACCATACACTTTCAGAGGAAGAGATTTTATAAGTTTTCACTATAGCCATATAAGGCAAAATAGCGCCACCCCTTGGCGGCCATGTTTTTCGACCAATCAACATGGCTTGAAGGAATCTGATAGACGGTTATCCAAGGAACACTTCTTGAAAATAATTTCTGCATGAATCACAAACATTTGAAGGAATTCTGGTGAGGTCAATGAGAGGATGCTTTCTGTGAATTTTCATCCTAATTGACCTACTCGTTACTGAGGAGAAGATGTTGACGGACGACAGACGCCGGACAAAAGGAGATTTTTCGACCCTCCGACTTTTCGACCCCTGATTGCTAAGACTGTTCGACCCTTGGTTCAATAATCGGCGTATATAGGTGTTAATTGATGATTTAGCATACGAGTGGACGAGTTGTACCTGTCTTAAATTAGCTTGGTAAAATGATCAGTCATGCTTAACTGCTAATCGGCAATTGAGTGCTTGTTGGTTAATCTGATACATTATTAATTAATTTGCTTGATGTCTTGTTTTGTACAGTGGACCGTCATTTAGATATGCAACATAATTTAAGATTGTATTTCAGACATGAATACAATTAAAACTGCTGAAGTTGCGATTTGAAATGTATTGTATTATAATTATAAAAGCCGACATTTCTTTCAAAATATTTAATAAATCTAATGAATATATATATTATTAAGTAAAGGCCCCAGGCCTCTACATTAACTTCTGAACCTACCTGCCCAGTAGGACGAGTACTTTGAACATTAACTTGCCCAGGCTCAAATACAACTTGTCCGAATATTGTATGATAACTATCTTCAAATAAGAAATAATAACTCAAATAACACAAAACTAAACTTTATTTGTGTTGAGAAAAGTCACAGAGCTGTTCACAGAGCAGACTGACATGAATTGTCAGTTTTGCTATTGTAATAGCAGACGACAATTTTCGATTTTTATTTCAGACACATGTGATATATTAATTGCATGACTGTTGACTGTTTTAACACGAAAAGTGGTACAGCGAGTGACAAAAGACGAAGTTTTATCGTCTCCAAAACTTCTACATGGCGTGTAGCGATTCGTCAAAGGGTAGTCACACGAAAGTTGTTTCTGCCATGTTTTGATTTAATATTGACACAATAACCTGGGACTACTTATACGGAGAAGAGAAACGAGTAGCGCTATATAATATGCTTGTCGTTCTTATCGATACCTGTACAAGGTTATCGAGGTTTACGTACACGAGCAGTTTTGTAAGACGACAAGCCCTGGACCTACAACACTAGTGTATCATAAATATGCGTTGTTGTAATAGGGTGAAATATTTAAAGCTTCCTTCATTGACGTATCGAAGATTCAATATAAATATTTATAAAGCGAATTTACAAGATATGAAAACGTAATTATCAAAAATAGTGTACTGATAATCAATATATTTTCTGTAAACAGTATAGTGAATATACAACAAAGTACATTGTTATAGTATAAACTGATAATTGAACAAGGGGTCGGAAAGTAGGAATCGAAACAGAGGGGTCGAAAAGTCTTAGAAATCAGGGGTCGAAAAGTCGAAGATTCAATATAAATATTTTTATTGAACAATAAAGCGAATTTTACAAGATATGAAAACGTAATTATCAAAAATAGTGTACTAATAATCAATATATTTTCTGTAAACAGTATAGTGAATATACAACAAAGTACATTGGTATAGTATAAACTGACAATTGAACGAGGGGTCGGAAACTAGAAATCGAAACAAAGGGGTCGAAAAGTTTTAGAAATCAGGGATCGAAGAGTCGGATGGTCGAAAAGTATGGCTACCAAGGAGAATAACCCATACCGTTGTATTTATAAATAGAATTTGACGATCACGATTTCTCTGCAAATGAGTCACTCTCATTTTAAATACATCTTACGACGCAAATATTTCTTTTTTAATTCGTTATACTATATTTATGTGCCTGACAAGACACAACAAAAATATAAAACAAATGTGACGCGCATATTGACCTACATTTGATAAGCCAATGTGTATATATTCCTACTCATTATACTATTTCTTCAAAGGAACATGAAATTAGCCTTTTTGGACAAACATTGTACTTTATATATTTATTCTTTCATGATTTAATTGAAATTATACTTTCATCAGGGTTGATTTACATTATGCAAGTTTATAAATGTGGTACTATATTTAGGCGTAGGATTATATCGGTGTGATTTGGTCAGAAGTAGATCCTTATGGTTAAATTACTTATTTTGACCTTTGTTATTATTCCGCGTATTTTATTTTAAAAACACAATTACATTTCATTTCAAAATTCTCTTTAAATAGAAGAACCACATAAGAAAACAAAGACGATATAAATATATCATTATTACAAAAATCGTGATACATTTGAAAAGTAAGAGCAAGCATTGGGTACTACTTTCACGCGTATGAAGTTTAGGAACTTTTCCATAAGACGTATGGCTTCAGAAAGCTATATATATATTTGTTTGTTCCAAACAAATAAAAACAAACAAATAAAAACTACAAGAACACTTAGTCATGGACAAGAAAGCGTACATTTAGAGTTCACAACTCTTATGTCGATGGCATTCAGGTGACACTCCTGCATAGTCTTAAATTAGCTAACCGTTTACTAAATACTTTGAAGATGCTTTCAGAACTATTTTGGTTTTCCCAATACAAATATGGTAATAATTGAAATTATTGAGCGAAATGTGTAGTCTCGATTCCTCTCATGCGTAATATGGCGGCTATTTCATCAGACTTATACTATTTTCCTCTTTGTTTATGAAGTATCTGGGGTACAGTGCACTCAATGTAACTCGAAGTTGAAACGGACCCATAATTTAGCACGACCTATCGACGTATTCGATAAATTCATATCAAGAAAACAGAACTGCTACTACACTGTTTTTTAAAAAAAAAACCATTTTCTAAATTGGTTCGAGTTGGGCGATATATTCGAATTTTCATGTAGATTTCGAATATATACATTTTAATGCTATTATATACAGACGAATGAAGTAAATTGCATTGCTTTATAAAACATAACACTGGTAAATGAAAAGAAACACAACAACAGCAACATTACATTATCAGCAATCAATACCATCACAACTCTTAAATGGTCATGTTTTCAAAACAAACCCGAATAATAAAATTCAAAGAAGATTTAGGGTAGGTACGTATTTGCTCAATTACAATTTTTCCTCTCTAGAATTGTGCTGAAACATTCCATTCTCCTTCCTAGCGTTTCAAAATGTCATTGGTTTAGAATGGACAATCGTTAAGAATATGAAGCAAAAATGGTTGACATGGTTTTAAAATAAAAGTTTGGTAAATTGTTTATCAAAATGTGAGTTATCATAATCAAAATATAATTCGAATAATTCATTTTGTAAGATAAACTGTACACGGCAAAATATTAATCATACCTATCACTCTATCTACAAGGTACGTTTAACAAACAACTTTTGTAACACACACATTTTGTTACTAAAGATAAAATGGTATTGAGCTATTATTCATGGCAAGTTATACGGACACAGATGTAATATATGAATCATCCAATCAAAACAGAAACAATGATCCACAAACATTTGAATATCTCAAATATGAAATGGATCGTATTACAATTAGACATGTTCTCAATTGTCACCCTGTAAAAACATACGTATATCAACCTCTGCCTCTGCGTATTCTTATTAGAGCTCTCGCATCTCCTTAACATATGTATTCATCCGGGACATATAATATGGCAAATAACACTCGGTATGTCTTTGTAAACTGTCTTTGTTACGCATACAATATATGTCATTTCACTATGCAGGGAGAATAACTTAAAAGCATTTAAATATAATACATATCAGTAATAAAATAAAATACACAGTCACCTTGGATAACAGCTTCAATCTTAACCTTATTCCCTCATACAGATAATTTCTTAGGCATCTGGAGCAGACGACCTTTGAAAACATTGTGACAAAATAAGAAATTTCTCATGATGAGCAATTTCTTCATTTGCCACAATGTTTTCCACTTTTAGTCATGGTTATCCATTCAACTCAAGAGATTTTCCAATTTTTGACAAAATATGTCGTCTGCTGCAGATTTGTTTTATGCGGGAAAGGGTTAGGCAAAACATATTGTCGCAATAAAGCAGGTATCAACTATTTCAATGCAACATATGACTTAAAGATGGCAAAACTCAACAAGTCTTCCAGGCAGATAGATCGGGTCAAAATCGCGCCATTTCGGTGCCAATTACAGAAGAAAATTATGACTGTTATGTGTAGTTACTGATATAAGGACATTAACGGATAACATACACAGCGAATATGAAGGTTAATCTATTCTTAGCATAAAACAACAATAAACCAATACACTCTTTCAGCGCCGAATTGTCTAAAGTAGACTTTTCCATGTTATGTTCAAAGTCGGGCGATATTTTCATAACTAAACGGCAAACAGTTCTGATTTCAGGGATGCTCGATGTGAGTTGTTCGCATTTATCTGTATTGTTCGCAAACACCTCAATATTAACATTAGCACTGAAAGAATTAATACTCCCTTGAAACTTAAAATAATGGTAGACTTCTTTGTATTAACGGATTTTACGTTGTGTATAACATACATAACTTATACTTCCTGACCCAAACCGGAATACATTCAAAACTAATATTCTAATTTAGTATTGAAGAAAGAACTTGGCAACTTTCTAAGTTTAAAGTCAGAATTCAACTTAGCATCCATAGATGCATACGTGTGTCAATATTGTTAATTTAATTATTATACGTTGAGTAAGACACACTTAACCACTCTTTGTGGAAATGAACAAAAGACTATTAAAACAAAGACTGGGATAATGTCATAGAGGACCTGAACTTGAAACTTACATATGCTCATATATTGCAGTTCAAAAATCTTTCAATGACAATGACAAACGTGTAAGAAATGCAATTAAAGAAACACATCCATTATACCGAATTCATAATAAAAAAGCTAATACGTCAAAAATAATAACATTTATCAATGTACCTAAAGCGAATTGCAGTTTAAAAGTATGTAAACGAAATAAGACACTTACAAACAATCACAACACAAATATCATTCTGATTTACCAAAAAACAACAGTGCAGCTACTAAATGACAATTTATAAACATCATTTAGATAATAGTCTGTCACAATGGAAACAGTTGTAACATGTTTTTAATAAACTCTAGTTCCAAATATGCCAGCCGATCGATGAGCCTTGACAGGTATCACACACCATTTTTGTTTGTCTAGTTTCTTCAGAAGTAACCAGTCTAAATGTGGATCGCTAGATGTCACTCCTTTTGCGGCGAGTTCCTGTTTCACTCTGTTGAAGTATTTGGGATCTGGATAACCAAACCTGTAAATAAATTATTTTAAACTCCTTCACTGCCGAAAGTCGAATCTTCCATGTTTAAAATTGGACCACTCCATTTTTCGTCCAACATGAAATTTGGTGAAATGTAATGTTTAAATGGCAAACAATGCATATTTCAGGAGAGGCAGCTCGTTTGGCAGCCTTATGGTTAATAGCGTCTCTAAAATTAATTTCGAAATACCGAATGCTTCCTAGCCATGTACGTCAAAAGAAACGTATCATAGATATATCTAGAAACGTTCTGATATTTTCCTAGATACTCATCTATAAAAGAAGATAATTTTGTTAAATATTTTCCTTTCTTCTGTTTTATAACAAAGCGTTTGTCATGCAGTGCTTTTATATCTTACTCAACCGCAAAACATATTCAATCCATACAAGTTAGATATAAAACCAAAGTTATTCTTCGAAATGTTATTTAAGTATTTGCCTCTATGTTATGTCACCATACTCCTTGCAAAAATAAACTTATTGAGTCGGAAACCCCCCAAATACATACATCGAGATAAAACACGATAACGCTTTTTGTGGTCAGGTAAGCTAACACGAGCGACATGAATACAAAACTACTTTCCATTTGTTAAATATATATTCAACTTATCGAGATTTTGTGTTTAAAGGACAATTTCTCTATATGTTGTATATGTGATTTCCGACAAAAAAACAACTTACTGTGTGCTTTGATTTGGGTTTGTTTTATGACGTATATTATTCCATTTAATAACATGCTCCCTCCCAGTCGTTGTTGATGCTCCAATAGTAAAAATTAGACGGTGTTCAAACGCAAGTTTTAACAATAAGAGTACTTCACAGCCTTCCTTGTTGTTAGGTAGATATGCTCTTTCTTCGATTCCTTTATATGCCTTTCCAGGACATGGATGATTTTGCTGATAAAATTAAGAAATAAATGTAGATCTACTTCATTTTCAATATAGCATGTTTTCATCACTTCCTTCTAGTTTTTATAGATTATATTATATGTACATATGAATAATCTGTTATGTTTTTCCAGATTGAGGTAAAGCATAAACAAGCAAAGTAAGGCAGCACTCTATGATTTACAAACAGGAATGTATAAAATGTGTCTGATAAGTGTGACATGTTTTGATCTTAACGAAGAACTAGGTTTCATTTTATTTATAATTGTCTTTGTTTGCTTCATAGATTACTCAGTGCCCTTCTAATCATATATTTTAAACTTCCTGCGGGTTTGAAAATATGTTGCCAGTACGATCCGTATCAAAAAGACAATAATCAAATAGACGTGTTTTAAATAACCAGACCTAGTACAACGTTCGAGGCAGAAACGGTATACTGCACTACTATATCTAACAAAACAAAAGCAAACCAGCGAATCCTGGCTAATATAACTAAATAATTCATAAAATTTTAAGCAATTCAGCAATACAAAACCTGTTGTTTCCCATTATCAAATGAGTATGTAATCATTGTTGTGTCACAATCTTCGTACCCTGCTAGAGGGACACCTTTTAGTTCTATTGTCATGTCCCCATCTGGTTGATCACCTTTCGGGATACCACAAACTGTTTCACAGGAGGGGCAAACAGGCTTGATCTGAATTAAAGTAGTGTTTAGCGATCTATATGTGTTGTGTCTTATTCTAAAGATATTACAACAAGAGATTATATAAAACTGATTAATTAAGTGATGGGCCTCACATCCTTTATTTGCACGAAACACAAGTCGTTAAAAATATAGGTTTTACTGCAAAAGGAAAGATTTTGACATTCAAACCGTATTAATTCAAGCCATGTGCCGTATACCAAACATTATTTCTGATATGGATTTACACTTACAGCAAAAATGCCTCTTTCATTAGAAGGACGGTTGATATCATTTCTACAATGATCATCGGAGAAATCTAAATGCAGAATGTTTTGCAGAATTATAAACGAAAACGTTTTTTAATATATTCATGTTTTATAAATACAATGAGAACACAATGTTTGTCCACAAGTCAGTGTTTTCGGATGTTTTAAGCACTCTATGCAAATAGCAAAGTGCACTTTTTCTTTTTTCTTTTCCTGCAATAGAGCATAACACACAGTTTGTAATAATAACCGGATGAACACTACAGCCAAATTTTTGCTTTACATATTAACACGTGTTTTGTTGCGTTCCGTCCGTATATACGATCATATACATATGAAGTATCTGATAACCAGCTTCCCGTCTTATTCAATTTCTTTTGATTTGATTATTAAAAGAAAGTATGGTTAAATTACAGCAGAATCTGATAAAATGATAATTGAACATGTATTTGATAATACATCGTATCAATATTGATAGTCGGAAAAGAAATTTCTAATAGAATTTACGACAACATGGATTTAGATAAAAACACGTGTAAATACGTAATACGGTCATCTTTAAAAAAACATAAACATATCAAGATATGTATACATAGCATCAGCAAATAAAGCAGACCATGATTCGCAGTTAATCTTGCTTTCCACCGTTCCCTTCTCATTTATAAATTATTGAATTGCTCAACGTGATTCAAGCAGAGGTGATGATACCAGTTGCAGACATTCAGCAGGATAGAATTGAGAAAGAATTATATTTAACATGCACGTATTTACCTTCTGTCCAGGTGATGAATTATTTCCGATGGCACCCTTTGATTCATCTGTGTTGGAGGGTTCATGGTATCGTTGTGAGTCAATAATGTGATGTTTAAATACATCAGCCACGATACGGTTTCGACTAGAATCATTATTTACGATAGCAAGGACGAATGGTGACATAGGATAGCGGATGCATGATCTCGTAAAACAATCGAGTAGGACCGATGCGCATTGTTTTGGATCCGCGTTTCCAGCACCTGTAAAAACAACAAATATTGGCTTACGCTTTATGGAGAAATTCTGTAAAAACTCTAAAAAATAAAATAATTAATTTCTATAAATTGTTAATAATTATTGTAATAAGAGGCAAACATTTATGCCATATGAGCAAGTGCATGGAAAAGTTACAACTAGACACTTCTCAACACTGAAGGTTCGTGTCAGCCTGTCCGGGTACTCAGTCCGATCATAATCTACAAACAGTTGAGTGATTTCCATCAAAAAAGGTTGTCACTTCTGATAAGTGTAGGTTCAGTTTACCCTGTATATCTACTTAATCTTATAAGCATCTAAACAATGTGACACAACCTTCTAACAAACTGCTGTAAACTTTATGTGAACAGTAGTTATCTAGATTAAAATGTGCGGAAACACGGAATGACGTGGCTTTCCACTGTACACATATGCCAACTTTTACCTATTCCTATAGACGTAATCATATGCTAGAATTGGTACAATCTTGATCATTAATAATTCAAGGAATCTTCAGCAACCATTTTAAATCGATTTTTCTCATCACTTTCGTTACTTGTGGGATATTACTGAATTGCGTAATTTTGAAGCGACGTTATAAAGTTGTTCGCTCTAAATGATGAATTGATAGTTTGCATTTGGTGATGGGATACTTCTGACAACCAATGAAAACATTAAAAATAAATACAAAAATAGCGATGTTCAACACAATATTACCTATAAAAAAATCTACTCGGAGTACGTTCCCTGCAAGGGAACTTGCCTAGACACCAACATAATGTCATATATCTATCGGGCACCTTCACATACTGATTAAAATATTTAGATGGTCATATATATTTGAATTAATTCAAAAGAAGAAATATACCTTAACAAGAAGAAAATATATAGTAAAAACGACAAAAATACTACATTGGATTTAAACGTGCCAACCGGTTTCGCTTATTCTACTCACAAGCGGTGTCTGATATATTGTGAACATGATGACACACAGTTATGATGGGAAAAATGGTATAATTTGTTAAATGCTAGTAGTTTTGAAAAAATGATTATGTGTATTAAAAAACCATCCACTTATTATATATAAGTAATCACATTTAATGGTAGATTTAATCAAGAACAAGTCATCGCTGCGCTCGTATCGCGTTTAGTCTCATAAGAATAACGAGTTTTTAATATTGTTAATATTGTTTAGTCTAACTAAACAACATGGCTGATTTCTCACCTGTTCCTAGCAAAGACATGACCAAGGATTTGAATGCATGCTTTTCGGCAGTATCAAAGATTGTGTCCATGATGTCACGGAGTGCTTTAATCCACTCCGCACGACCCCTTTCATCAACTGCAAAATGAAATCGATGATGCATAATGGCATGAATAACATACATGTATCCTGTTTCCCCCCCTCCGGTAATCAGTACTTCACCAGTTTGTGGTCTTTTCATCTGATAATGTTTTTTTCTCTCCTGTTTATATGTCTTTCCTCCCTTCCTCAACAACGACCTTGCAACTCCACCAGTTGCGGATCCAGATGGGTCCTCACTACAAACAATGGCATCCATCTGTTTGAAGCTGAATATATCCTCTTTAGATATTGTCACCTTACGTATCTGTGTAAATTTAAACTTGAAATTGTTTTCGTTCTCAATGAAGCACGGAACCGATGCATATTCATCGTCATCATGTTTTAAACTCCTGTGGCGTCCTCCTTCTGCAGCTGACGGCTCAGATTTAACATATACCTTCCAGTTCCACGGACATGGTACTTTATTTATGAGCATCTCTGTATAAGCTTCTTTTATTATATCAACAACATCGTTATCCAGATCTACAAAATGGACTTCTTTAAGAGCAGTTGAATTTCGTTTTCTGGCGCTGAACTCTTGCACTGCTTTAACATATTGCATGGCACAAAGCTCTTTTGGTACTCCAAACAAGGCTGTAAAATAAACCCGACATGAATTCATTATGTATGCCAACCTTAATCATCTTATCAATAATACCTTGAAATAGTGTTAAATTCAAATAGCTTAAAATAATTTATATAAGCATAATACAACGATGAAGAAACCTCGAGATAAACCAAACAAATATATATAGGTGTAAAGAGCAACTTTGAGGTTATGAAATAGTGTAAACATTAAAGTCGCTTAATAAAACGTGTATCAACATAATAAAACGTTAAACAACTCGAGATTAAACGAACACATATAGGTGTTAGGAGCTACTTTGTGGTAATGAAACGATTGTGGATAATTAATGACTTAAACGTCATCTCACCACTAAAACAACTCTTTACACTTGTGTACTTATAAAAGTAATAATAACAGCAATTGTCCTTTTGAAATACATTGCGTCAATTAAACAGAAGAGTTATTGCTGGAGTTCATTTTATTTTGTTGAAATGTTTTTTTGTGTGCCGTTTTTAATAGTAATTTAGTTTTTTAAACGTCGTTTCGATAATATACCGGTACTTTTCATCCTGAAACAGATGGGATCAATCGGAACACTATCTCCGCATGCCTGAGAAAAGGGCGAAATGCCGTAACAATGTTAGTTTAAAGTATTCGGTTTTAAAAGGATCGGGGATCGAACCCTGGTATCCCGCTCCCATGGAGACGATTGCTGTGGTTAAAGTTTCAGTTGTAAATAAATAGAGGATATTACATGAGTGGTCATTCAATACGACATTTTATTAAACGAGTTTTCTAAAATTGATAGAAACGAGCCTATATTCTATTTATATCATAGATTCCAATTCGACGATTATTAGTATAAAATATATATAACGTCGCTATATAGCGCGGTCATTTTCAATGCTTTTTTAATTATAACGTTACGTAGCATTGTTATTACACTAGTTGAATACGCAATTTATTCAATGGCTTTATTACACTCCCGGCGACGTCATTTATGATATAAAATACAAACCCTGTGTTGTTCAATCATATGACAATACAACTTAGGTAAAAATGTTGATATCCGAGTTGATTTACTGGTATGTTTCCCAATCACGAAATTAGCCGTGGATTTAATATAGAAATCTCAAACATGTCTCACCTGAGCTCACATCAGGTATTGCAATCGTGCTCATACCATATTTGGCAGCAATGTCTAAAGATGCAACGATAGCTTGCTGAAGATCCTCTTGACATGCCATGACATCTTCTATTGTGTATGGGCTGTAATCATTCCAGTTTGGTCCGACTTTAAAGTAAACATATGCTAACTTTTAAAACGATGTAAACAAGTATTTATACAAGCACTTTTGGGCTTATTGTAGTTTTTCTATATAAGACATGTAAGTTTATACTTAATTTTATGGATATGCGGCCAATATTTGAATGTTCGTGTCAAATATGTATTAGTGTAATGGCACCACATAGCAAACAAGTTAATGGAGTATTGCAAGCAATGCAACATTCCACTACCGAACACAACTTTATAAGTTGAAAAAATGCACATTATTCTGTCAAACCTCATTTTTTAGTTATGCCCTTTGACATACATTGTGTTCTAATGGTCCTAATTATGTGTGTGAAGTTCAAGAGTTGTGACATTGACATTAGGGGTAAGTGGCTGGTTATTGTGCACGGAACATCATCTTGCTATGAAAAAATAATTGTATATTATAACCAAATCCATTCAAGCAAGCGGAAGACACAACCTAGACACGTCAGTAAAGCTTGTGTGAGACCGAATGGTGACCACGACCTTGAGTGTAGGTGGCTAGGTGATGTGCATGACATATCATCTTGCTATGGAGAAATATTGTCTGAAGTAATATCAGAATCCATGCAAGTATTTTGAAGACATAGCCCCGGACATGCTAGACATGCCTGAGAAGGTATAATACCACACTGTGTCGATGGCATTGGGAGTAGGCGACTGGGTGATGTGCATGACACATAATCTTGCTATGGGGAAATATTGTCTGAAGTAATATCAAAATCCATGCTAGTATGTTGAAGACACAGCCCCGGACATGACAGACATGGCTTAAAAGATTTAATACCAAACTGAGTCCTTGACCTTGGGAGTAGGTGACTGGGTGATGTGCATGACACAGGAGAAAATTGTGTTCAGTAATATGAATATCCATTTCAGCATGAAGAAGATACAGCCCGGAGGCGATATTGCGAACGGACAATGTATGAGCCGAAACTGTGAACTTGACCTTGGGGGTAGGTGGTTGGGTTTTATGCATGACACATCATCTTGTTATAGAGAAAATTGTGTGAATTAATATGAATATTCATTCCAGCATGTGGAAGATACAGCCTGGAGGCGATATTGCGAACGGACAATGTTTGAGCCGAAACTATGAACTTGACCTTGGGAGTAGGTGGTTGGGTGTTATGCTTGACACATCATCTTGTTATCGAGAACAAGTGTGTAAGGATATATCAAAATCCATTCAAGCATGTGGCAGATACAGCCTAGACAAGACATTTCGGACGGACTGACGGTCGCGAGCAAACCTATAGTACCCAAACTTTCTCCGACCGGTAGAGGGATAAAGCAAAGATATAGAAGACCTAGGTGATGTCCGAGGAATGTTATCTTAAGTTTACTGACATAGATATTTGAAATATGAAAATTCAATTTGTGTTTTCCTTTTGTGGTATATCTATATGCAATACAAAATGTTCCATAAGCAACACACTTCTAACACTTGACATTTCTAGTTCTGTGGCTGTATTAACGCTCGAGTATTGACATATATTATTTCCATAATATCAAAGCATCAACTATAATAAACTTGAAACACTTGTGAAATTAATCAAACATAATGGCTTACCTGCATGTATGATGCATTTGTAATTTAGTTTTCCAGCCGTTGTTCGAACTGCACTACCGGTAGCCACAGGCCCTATGCTTTGTACATGATTATTACTTTCTACAATAAAATCATTACCAGCAGCTTTGGCGATAGCGCCAGCAAGACCAGCAAAATGCTCTAACGTCTCATTGGCTGGATTGACAATGCAATCGACGGAAAGATGTAAGATGTCTTCGTTATATACTTTGACAATGAGCCCTTCCATGGTTTCACATTTAAAAGCGCTTGCAATATGTCTTGGTTCAGATAATGACTCTCCTGTACTCTCAGGGTGTTTCTTTGGTTGAGTAAGATAGTTGGGACATTGTAATGCATCAGCATATGCTATTGGTGTAAAGTCCTTGATTTGCGCCTCCTATAATGATAACATATAAAATACATATGTGAAAATGTACGTATGCAGTATGCAGGTAGTAAACGCCGGTTTATAATGTCTGAAAAATACAATATATCTCAAGTTGTTTTAAGCCAACATATATAGATTTGATGCCTTCACGGAAATAGCAGACCTCTTTTCGTCCGACGAAGTCCGTTTGTCTATAAAAATGTGATGTTAGGTATATTTTATTTCTTTTGTACCCGTTGTTCATGTAAACTTGCCCTCGTTAACACATTAAAGAAAGATTCATACTTTATAACTTGATGTAAAGATACTTGACATCAACTTGCCTTTTCAATCATGTATGTGTG